>JAVLUE010000285.1:0-20001 GCA_034190945.1 Octodonta nipae | reverse complement strand
TTCAGATTCCCAAAGTTTAGCAAATTTTAATCTTGAGGGCAGAAATTCTTTGCCTTTGATGCCTTATTACATACTTTTCAGATAATGGTTGTGGTAATCTTACCCTGCATAAACATCTGGCATAACTCAGTATCAATTTTGTTTACAAAATATGTTCTTGGTGTCTCTTTTGAGGTTTCTTGTTTATGTTACCACCCATTGTAATTTTTATTTATGTACTTGGAAGTTTTAATTAGGTAAGAGTTACTGAAGTTGGACCATAAATATGTTTTTAAGATTTGCATCACATAAAAATGTCATTTAATTTAAAAATTATATAACTATTAGTACCTGCAAGTATAAATCGAAACATTTTTCTCATTGTTCATGGCACCGAGTTTTGCCAAATATCAAAGTATTGACTAAATCCAGCAGTTTGTGTTGTTGTGTGTTTTCGCATCAGAAAAATGCAAAATGCTCAACGAAATTATTCACTTTTCACATAATTTGATACTTAGTGAAAGTACGGAAATTTGCTTGAAATATTAGGTTTGTTCATAGTAGCCAGTTGCCAACGATTCCATCGGTTTGAGAAATTCTACGCCAATCAGGGAGCTCGGTAGTTAACTCGGCGAACGCTCTATTGGAGTAAAATTTCTCAAACCGTTGGAATCGTTGGCAACTGACTACTACGAACAAGCCTATTATCAGCTAACAATACTCCTCATTGCAAAACAGGTTGCCTGTTATCAGGCGCTAATTAATTCTAAATCAAGTTGGCCCATAAACATTTTTTTTTAAAAATATTTCCATCACAAAAATGTAGTTTGTTAAAAAATTATACAACTAATGCAAGGAAGATGTATATATTTCTATATTTAGCCGCTTTGGTATATACTTGCAAGTATAAAACATATAATTTTCCCATTGTTTATGACTGAAAAACCTATGTTTGCAAAATAACAAAGACTGAAACCAGCAGTGTGCGTTGTGAATTTTTACAAATCCACAATTAAGCTAATTATTTTTTACATAATTTAATATTTGAAAAATTGTGCAAATTATTTTGTAACTAGGGAATATGCTTAATGCTAACTTATATGGCTCTAAGGTAGGGAATATTGTCAGCTAACAATACTTCTCTGAGTAAAAAGGGTTGCCTGTTATCAGGCGCGAATTATTAAATTTCAAATCCAGAACAGAGATGTTTTTTTTTCTGTTTGAAGTATTTAGAGTGCAGTAGTCTCTAATTATTTCGTATATAATTATTTTTGATCAGTTATGTGAACGTTGTATTTGATTTTGAGATGGAAATTTTATAAAAATAATTTATGAATAAAGTTGAATTTGCCTAATTGTCACGTTGTTATTATAGGGATACATATTGAGACAGAAAATATAATTAAATATTGTCATTGAGGTATAATATTATTGAACTCTATATGAATATGGTCCAGTTGATGTAACTCTTTACACTTGATTTTTTTTTTGATTTTTTTGTAAATAAGTAAGTAAATCCAGCACTATCCTGATTCAATGCTTTCAAGAATTTTCCATGACGCCATGTTTTACATAGGTAGGCAGTAAAAGGACACCAGTTGTACTGGAGTAAGAATTTCTCTTTTGGAATATTTTTTCTTTACAGATTTTTAAGTATCTTAGCCTTGATTATAAAAAAATGATCAACTAGGATTGTGTATGCGGTTTTTTGTATTTTGTGTTTCAGCTCCAACTCTGGAGTCATAAACAATTACCATGTGTCTTAATTTAGTGTTTTTATATTTTCTCTTTCACATAAATTTATGTTTGTCAAAAAAATGGCTGTGAATCTAATGGATTGGTGTTAATTTGATGCTGAGAGTTCTGTTTTTTTTTTTCTGGCAGTAGGTTTTTCTATCCCCAGTCCTGTTCTATTGAAGGTGCCATGATTTCCGTAGAAATAAACTGACGAGAGAAATGCTTAGGCAAAATAACCAGAAAAAACTGCTGGTTTTAATTAAAGTTTAATGTAATTTCGTGAATACTTTTAATTTTTTACATAATTTTATACCTGCCTGTCAGCCACCAATACTCTTCTTTGCAAAATGGGTTGCCTATTATCGGGCGCGAATTACTTCCTCATAGATATTCTGAAAGAAAGTGTGTGTAAAGTGGTACAAGTGTTGAGAGGAAGCCCTTACCATACCTCATATCCCCAAGATTAACTTCTATTCAACTGAAAAAAGCAGTTTAGAATGTTTTCTGTTTTGCTTATGCCATGTGAACCTTCATAGTATATTACCGTTCATTTCGTGACTTGTCTGTATTCATAATATCATGCTTGTATTTTATTTGAGATCCAAACCTAGCCTCTAGATGGTTGATTATTTGAGCAAGCCTTGAGTGCATTCAATATTTCCCAGATCCGTATCCTTTTAGGGCAATTTCATTATCCATTGGAAATCTGTTCTTTGTCCACAATTTTATAATTCATTACCTGAGTTTGACAAGGTAATATTCCAAATTTTTGTAACCTGTATATATTTAAGCATTTTGGAAGCAAATTATTCATTTATAAGGTGATGATTGTATGTACTAGAGAATTGTATAAGTATGTCACACATAGGTGTTAATTTGGGTGATAAAAAAAAACACTTGAAGACGTACAGAAAGAGAGGGAAGGTGCAAGACCCATCTATATCTATCCAATAACGTTTTTAAATGATTCAGAGTGATTTATCAGCGGTATAGCTAGTTTACAGCTTGCTTGGTAATTTAGAAGCTGTGTTACACTAGAGATAAATAGTAGTATCTCATCCTACCTCTCTTACTGTAGACGTCATGATTTTGCATTGGTCAATGTCAGTGATCTTGGCGTTAAAACTGTAAATCACTAATTAGAGGATAAAACATAAAAGTGTCTGTATGTAATTTAATAGGACGACGTTGAGTATTGCTACAAATGAGGTATACTTGACAAAATTTTATTTAAAACAAAAATGTTCACAATGAAAATTGGTAAAACTGCCTATAATAGCAGTACATTTATCTAGTCATTCCTATCATTTCCAAAGTATTTTTTCGCGCATAATCGGAAATTTTGCTGTTATGGTTATATTGAAGATTAGATACAGGCTGCCTAAAAATTTTGTAATTTTATTTACACATTCTATCGTCCAGGACTATTCTTTCCTTTAAAAATTCACTTTGGAATGCTGTTGTAAAATCTCTGTCTTCAGTAATCATCATTTTAAGATTACATGATGAGATGGAATCCATATGCTGTATTAGTGAAACCCCTTTTATTTTCAGACTTTCATAAACCCATTTTTGGTTGAAAGGAGTATACAGAGTCAATTGCTGATATCAAATAAAAAGTTAAGATTCATAAATAAATAAATGTTGGGGGATTACACCAAATCACATAAGTGTGGTATGGGGAAATTTGAATAGCTGAGTGGATTGCAAGGTTTGTGCTTAAAAATTTTACCCTCATTGTCTTCATTGAAAACGAAGTCAGAATCGACTTTGAAACGTTTGGTATTTTCTTTCAATATACAGCTTTTTAATTCAATTGTGGTGTTATTCCCAAGAACACTTAAAAATAATTTTCTCCTCATGTTTAAACTGGTATGGTAATTGAAAGGGTAGAAAGTGGTGAATGTTACAGTTCTTCATGAAATTGCCTCAAATGTAGTTATGGGTTTTTTTTTTATGATCCTATGGTAGTAGTCCTATATGAGCTTATAGTATAAATTTACAGCACCCAAGAACTATTGTACAGGAGGAGGAGGGGGTGAACATTGTGAAAAGCCCAACCCTCGAATCGATTCAGCGACCACAAGAACCCCTTTATACCAAATTTTGGTCGATTTGATGCAGAAATGAAATTTACCCCTTTTCTATATTTTCAAATTTTGTTCGCTATGTTTGACTTTTAAACCTAACCATATATTTGGTATTAGTTTCAGACCCTCATACTATTTTAAATAATTTATGAACGTCTGAAGATGAAAGGTTGTCTAATATAGCATATGGATTTCATCTTCTCATGTAATCTTTAAGTAACCATAATTTATGTCAGAGATACCTTACGGCATTTCGAAGGGGAAGAATATTAATAATTGACAATATTACTAGTCAGGGGCGTACCCATCTTTTGGTTTGGGGGGGTGGTCAAATCAGAAAATAGAATTGAGCATATCGATTTTTTGGCTTCGACGGACAAGTCAGCAAATTTCTGTTGAAGGCTGATGACATCAAATCAGCATTTTATCCATTATCTAATGTTTTATGCATTTAACCCCAAGATCGTTAATTTAATCATATGATTATGTTTAACTTACCTGTGCTGTTCTCTAGTTATACTTCATTTTGTATTAGTTATACTTGCAGTAAGATAAGTGTAGACATTAATTCTCAATATGTTCCTTTTAATTTTTACATTTGAACTATGTTAAATTATTCCCCAAAAATTATTATTCGCACTATTAGTTTTAACAATTAAATGTCGTGCACAAAATTTGTTTTGAAAACGTACAAATACTGCAAATAATTTCAATATTCAGAAATTCTTTATAGATAGCACTTATTGTAAACTTTATAGATGTCTTTATTGTAATGTCATTATTACACTGTTATAAAATTTATATAAATTTATAGATTCTAAAACGCAAACATTATTGTGCAATATAGTACTTACCTAATATTTGTATATCATGATTTATATTTTTCGAATAAGAATTTTAATAAAACGACTATTTATGTATTTCCAAGGTTTTTATTTTATCCCCTTCCTTCCCAAATAACTTCCGCGTCAGTTTAGTCCTGACCTTAACTAGATACCTCCTCGCGTTTATAAAATCCTGCCTAAGTGCCTAACTTTGAATCAAGCACTATTACTAATCTATATTAGGATCATATAAACGCGAGGAGGTATCCAATATTCTGAAGACAGGAATAATTTGTATTCGCCCCACGTAAGTATACAGAAAAGTTTATCCAATGATACGTGGAATCGAACAGATCGTCGATGTTATACAGTAAAACTTCTTGGAATGATATATACATTCGTTTTAAAAGATTTAAAAACTTAGTTCTAAAATCCACCAATAGATGGCACTGTGAAGTTTCCAAGGAATTTACTGACACATATCCCACCTAAATAATATAGGTGTATGTTCAAAAAGGTGGGAATGGTGGGGGGGGAGCGCGCCGAGCCGCCGTCGGAGCACACGCCTGGTCAAAAACGTCACTTGAATTACTACATTCATCAAATTATTCACACAAGAGCAATGAAAGAACATAACTAATCTACTTACCAACATGAAGTCTATATTATATCAACTACTATATACATTTTCAAATAGTTACTATATTAAATAGTCTTATTCTTATTGAATTATCTAACATCTTAAGGACATAAATATGGTTATTGGTTCAACTAGTGGAAACTGTTTTCAAGTTAACCTTTCTTCGTATGTACTTCGTTCGACACGAAGTGGGTAATTTTTGGAAATCATGTTAGCGCCATCTTTTGCTACTATTCAAAACACATTCATCAAATCATTCACACAAGAGTAATGCATAACTCACCTTAATATAATTAATCTACTTATTCACCATGAAGTCTATATTATATCAACTAGTTTCAAATAGTTACTATTTTAATTAGTGTCTTATTCTGATTGAATTATCTAACTTCTTGAGAATATTGATAATGTAGATATTAGCTTAATTACTGGAAACTAATTTTAAGTTGACTACCCTTCTAGTATGTTTTTTGTTCGGCATGAAGTGGGTAAATTTTGGAAATCATGTAAGCGCCATCTTTTGATACAATTAAAAATTTTCGAAAAAAGCCAGCCACCTTGTGACGTATCACCGTGTGTTGGGCCCGCTCTCGAGTTGCGGCGCTTTATCTGTTGCCAGTTGAGTTTTTCTGGTTTTTTTTCATCTGTTTAATGTAATACTGGTAAGAACTCAATTAGAAAAAGTTACGGTGCAAATATTAGCAGCCACTTTGTGACGTCTGCTTTCAGAGATTTTACATGGAGCAATCCTTAATGTACTTCTCCTGCTCTACGAATTTATGCAGGCAACCCACCATACGCCGCTATGTATTGTTGGTTGCCTATATTATTCAGCATTGAAGGTTCTTTTCTACCTCTTCATGTTCATGGTGTAGTACGAAACAAACCTGAATATATTCCTTGTATTCAGTTACAGCATGAAGGCCCGACACAAGCAGGATTTCATGAATATGAAGAGGTATTTAGAATACAGTTTTAAGGATATCAATGAATGGATGTTGGAAAATAATACAAAAATTTCTTTGTAACTGTTTTTATTCAATTCCATTTTCTACCATAATATTATTAATTTTCCACTTTGTATATGCTCAGCTTACGGCACTATTTCACCGACTAGTCGATATTCGGCTTTAATGCCTAGCAGCAATAGTAAATGTGTAATTTGGAGATCAAATTTATAACACAATTAATATTACTTTTTTATTATTATCTGACATGTTGGCAAGTAATTTTTAGTTCCCAATGATTGTCAGTGTGTGGCAAACAATGTCTAATGTCAAAATTTTCATTTAAATATAAAAGATGAAGTTCTAGCAGTGAATATCATATTTTCTACTCAAAAAGTGAATAACAACCCCAAATTGTTAGTTTTTTAGTGCCCCTCGGGTAAAATATAAGGAATTTTTGGGGACAGTGGGTTCCAGGCAGAAGAGGATCCAGGCACGAACTTTTGGGTGGGGGGAGAGGTTAGGTATTAAATTTACCCAAAAAGAGGAGTTAAGCTTATATATGATTTTGAACACATTTATTTCTTGGGCTATGCCAGTGTTTTAACCCAACAGAAGTGTTTTTCTTCCAGGGTTTTGGAGTTGAGATTACGTCGCTTTTGTTTTAAAATCACTAATTTTGACGCTCTTGGGGAGGGGGCATTAAAGTAGATAGTGGAGATGATTAAATAGGTGTAAGGTCCAAATTTATGCAAAAATAGTTTTCACAGATTTATTACTGATTTAAACGAAGATTAAGAGGTCCCGAAAATCAAGGTGGAAATCTACTCTTGAGAAATTGACAACACATATAGAAAGCACAGAAGTGTCCTTACCAATCTTGAATGAAGCAACAAATGTGGAAGAAAAATTGTGAGGTAAATATTTCTTTCTCTCAGTAATTAGTAAACAATCCTTGCCTGGCTGATGCAGAAAAAGAGTGAACATCATCCTAGTGAACAGATTAATTAAGGACCACTACAAGAAGATTTGTTTCTTTAAATAAAGATCGATATTAAATTTTTGGTAGCATTTAAGAAATTTAGGCTCTACGGGAAAATATTCAAGCAGGTGATAGAACAACACTGCTTGTAAGTGAAGTAGAATTATAGATGGACTAGGGTATTATAGAAATTCGTACCATCACGACTAGAGGATTAGAATGGCTGAAAACGCAGATGCCGTTCCGTCTAAGATGACGACAGAAAACCGTTGATGTCAGCGGTAATTTGATGGTGGAGACTAACAATACCAGTTCTAGCAAGCCTAGGTAGGAAGAATGATATACACTGATTTATAGTCGAGGAAATAAAGCACAAAGATAGGCTCTACAATTGACAAAACTTCAGTGTCAATTGGTTTGTTGCCAATAAATACAACGGTTTGAGAACTTCTTCGCGACTCAGCGATCTCGACATATAGTTTCAAACCGTTTTCAAATTGTTGGCAACTGATCTCTACGTCAAAAGTAAAATAAAAGAGGCAAGGAAGTGTGGGTGAGCAGATCTTTTCAGTAGAAAATATGATAATCAATAAATAAATATCGATCAAATTCATTCAACAAATTATTTACAAATAGGTGTCAGCAATTATAAGAAAACATAACTTACATACAATGAATTGGAAAAAATATTTTGAGAAATGACACAGACAATGTTTGCTTTTCAAATTGTTCCATTTTCAAAAAAATATTTTGATGTTCTTACAGATGGAATCGATTAGTTAAAACGGCAAATACCCATTGTTCAAAAATATTATGTTATCTTTTGATCACCTTATTATGTACATTTTATTCGGGACATCAGCCACCGTGTCATGAGACTTAATTACAGTATCAAAATAGGTTCACGGCGATGTCCTGATAAAATTCCCGTTCATTTTTTTTTTTGATTTCATCATTCCAATGTACACAAATAAACGTTTATATTACAAAAATTTGATACATCAAGATTTTCAATTTTTTTTCAACAACACAATGATAATTATTTATTTAATGAAATCAACAAGATTTGCCACAGAAAATACACTGAGCCCAGTGTATGTTCTCAGACAAGTATTTTGATTCTAAACTATGTTACAATTGTAGGTACAACATAAATATATGTTTCAACAAAAATCTGTATTAGGTACTATAGGATACACACTATACTATCATACAATGTTGATTTCGCTACAAGTCTTCACTATAGAAGATGGTAGGGTAAATTTTACAATTGCAGAACCTGACGCATCAATCACAGCTAACGCACCCTGTACAAATTCTACGATTAATATTAACAACATTTATTATATTAAAGCTAAACACACATAAACATCATGATATGTTATTAGTTTACAATAATGTTTAAACGCTGGGGGATGAGATTGAGCGAACACATATAGATCGATCGAAATAGTCAAAAACACATCAAACTTGCTGTAAACGGTAGAATAATTTGGGTCCGTTAGCTGCTAGACATGGGTAACCTAGTGGCCAGTTATCTAGGAATTGGTCATAGCCATCACAAGTCTTGCTACTCTAAAATTTGTAGAACACACTTTTTCAACTGCAAAAACAATACAATGTTAATATTTGCTTACAGTATGTCAGCGACTATACCACTTTCAGCCTGTCAATAAAAAAACTGCTCAAATTCATGATGAGTCATTAATGTTAACAGAATTGTTGCCTGGGAGATATCAACAAACATCCTACGCTGCGAACCGGATGTCTTTTGTTACTAACCGGGATTGGAAGTTTTTGAGGCCAAACAAAATAGATGATATCGGGATCAGAATGGTTGAGAATGCTGTAAATTAATCCTCAAATTAAGGTCTGCTGGAAGCTTTGCTGAGTACCAAATAAGAAAAGATGACTTCGAAAGAATTTTAACAGAGAGGCCAGACAGAAAAGGAGAGAGACACTGGCTGAAACCAAAACTGAAATGTATGAAAGAATATTAGAATAAAATGAGACCTGCTTAGGTATCACCTCTTGCTTGCCTTAAGAAAATGGCTCTCTGGGGTGGTAAGTTTTGATTATGAATAAATAAGAATGAAGGACATCTGAATCAGAGATCATTCAGATCTTCAGCAATTACTGTTTAAAGGATGCAGCAATTTTACAGCTTGCGAAAAAAAATGTAATCAAAAGTGAATTCTAGAGGATGATAACTGTTGCTAATCTGAGCAACCATGGTTAACAGTATATTTTTGCAACACATGTTCCATATTCAAAGTCAAACAATATTGAAATTAATAAACAAAAAAATATTGGCAAAAAATAGAGATTATGCAACTACAACTAAAAGGAAGACATTTCATAGTGTTAATTTCTTGAAACAATTATTATAAACAAAAATGTTGTTCTTCAAATTTGGACGCAAGACCAACCTAATTATTTTCTTCTAAATTTTCAACTAACGTGAATTTACGGTTTCGCAAATTTCTTTAGGATATTCATTATTTAAATTGTTCTGTTGTTGTGCCCTGATTAAAGAAATCGGCGAAACCAATCGAAGGAAAATCATAGAAAAAATAGAACAAATTTGTTTAAATACTTTATCGTATATATAAGCATATTCTTTTATACAATAATAATTATAATTCGTTTTTGCATTTTGCACAGTTCTTTAAGACAACAATGAATCTATCACAGAGTATGATATTTCAAAAATAGACAATCTAAATAAAATCTTAAAGAGAGAGTGCATTTTTATACTTCCGACATGTTGGTTTTTCAGCCCCTTAGGTTACAAGGTCTCGTAATTGACTACTGTACTTCATTGTTAATAACATAACGAAACTTTTTGTTTTGAAAATATACTGTGAATTCTTGTAGGATATTTTTGGTAAAACTATTTGTACACTATCCGGTTTTGAAAGTGCCACGTGACTTTATTTTTTTAATAATTAATATCACCGAGTAAGCTTTTGGTATGTTCCTAACATAGACCTAGTATTGTGAATGGAATGTTGTCTCGACAAAACTTAAAAAATTACAACCTACTTAACTAACAATAAACATTTGGAATAAATATACATAATCAATTTGTAGAATAATCCGTATTTCGCGGTTTTTTATTTAACTGGAAACTTAATTATCCAGGCATCCGCATTCAAAAACCGACATGAAAAACAAAAAACTGAATCTGCGTGTCCAGCTCAAGTCCACTGAAATTTCTCTAGACGGTCAGCAGAAAGCTTTCCTTTGACATCTTGGAAAACATTTCAATTTGTCAGCAAAGACATAATGTGATGAACAGCATTTATTGTTTACGTTTAAGTGATAAACAATTTGATAGAAAACTCGAGAAAAATTTTTCCGACAAGCCAAAATAGTTCCCCTATCGATTTTCATGAACGCTGAACACGACTCTAAATAATACTCATGAATTTTGTCGGCCAAATACTGTTATTTCACTTTTGTCCCATCGAAATGTTTTGTACAACGGACAAATTAGAAAGAATTTAAAGTATTGTATGACAAAAGTTTCCTTTTATCTTCTATCATATTATTGTCAGCTGAAGCGTAAAAAATCTATGGTATTCAATATATACTACTTCCAAATTGACGTGTTTTCTAGAATGTCTGTACACGAAGATTCAATTTTCTTTCAGTACAGGGATCGTGGACTATAACAAACTTAATTTAACGTAACAAATATATAAATATAATTTAAGGTAACAAATAAGTAAATAGAACAAATTAACACATAAGGTAATATTAAAAATTCAACAAATTTGAAGCAATTGTTTGCGGGGGGGGGGGGGGTTCGTCAGGAGACCGTTACAACTGCGGCCAAATGTGGCAAATTCGGGAGTAATTGTCTTAATACCCTTCTCCTGATAGTCTACTCAAAACTATATGAGAGATATTCCAGGGAGAACTTTAGATATTTGTTTAAATTCGAAACTCAATATTTTTAATTGTCAGATCTGTTTTAGTGAATTCGAGCATTCTTTACATTTCGGAAATGAATTGTAGATTGCATTTTGTATAAAGTCTCTTTTCTGTTTTAGAACGGTTGTCAATGAATTTATAAAAGGCCGTCTTTCTGGTAAGAGTATGTCAGACGCGATAGTTTCTCACAATTGCACAAACACCGAAATAACAGCAAACTGTTACTTAGGTTTTTTTGTCAAAGACCAGTCCTAGTTAACGATTTTTATTTGAAATATGCAAGAAGCTGGGAAAAGTACTTTACCACCAAAACTTTTCAGCACAAAACATTGCAATTTAATGTGAACTTATTTGAAATCTAAAATATTGTAATCTCAAAAATAAAATTGCGTAGCTTTTTCTTGACATAAACTAAAACAGTTTGGTCCGAATTTTTGTTTCAAAGGCACCTTTTTATGGTCTAAAATTTCGACTTTAGCTTTGCATTTGAAAGGTCCTACAATCCGAACGAGATTTCGTTTCTCTGAAAAGTTCGAGATATTTAGTATTGGGTGATAGAGAAAGGGAAGTTTCAGCTTTGAACAGTTTTTAACAAACTACCATGTCCATATTAAGAATCAATTTTATCAACAAATGAAAAATCAGAACAAATATGTTAATGCATATATAAAAATATATACCTCCCAAAAAGATAAAAGAAATATGGGTGATAGAGAAAGACAAGTCGTATAAAAATACTTGAAAAGGAAGAACAAATTTGCCCAAATTAAATTGAGAAAATCAGTACAAATAAACTAATTAAGAAAAAAAAAACAGAAAACATATAGAAACAGTTAATTTTGGCTGTGACAAACGATCTTTTGTTTATAAGCTAAGAGGTGAAAATGTAAAAATAATAAAAACTATCAAACCGGCTGTTTGGATTTAAAATACCATTGCCAACACACAAGAAGGGTGGCAAAACCAGACTTATATTACACATTTACTTTCAAAGACAATAACTTACCACAAAAGAGAGAAACTTCTACAAATGAATAGTGTACCGTCTATACCAGGAAAAAAATAGAAAAAGCAAAGCAATTCTCACATATAATTTAAATACAGTAGTTCCTGAGATAATTCTTGCTACCCTTAGTAAAAATATAAGTGAGAGTCCGTTGAATTTAGAATTTCGACATGTCTGTAAAAGTTATTAACAACTTACAAACTAAGGTTTATGGCGAAGTGAGATGAGTTTCTTCCAATTTAGCTAGGAAACTATTGGTATGCAAAAGATTTTAAAAAAATTATGGTATTATCCAAAGACTTGTATTAGTATCCGGCAATGATTTTCCGAAAAATGAACTTATTGTGAATTAACGAACTTTTCTACACTTTTTCTTCACATTTCAAGGTGTTGGGTTCAAATCCAGTGAGCTCCCATTTGTATTTTGACTAGCAATAAGAAGAATTACCACCATACTGAATCAAATAAATAACGACGTAAAAGTAGATCTCCAATGTTCGGACTTTCATTTGGATTTTGTAAAAAATACATAAAATATTTGACTTTTACCCAAATCATTTTTGAACATATTTCCGAGTTCCTTGAATATTTCGTCCATCTTCCTATCTACGGATTGGTCTGCGAAGGGTAAGGCATACTAGAAAAAATGGTTCCTTCACACTTAGAACACTAATACAGGCTTTAAATATGTAGTGCTTCTAAAAATTAGCGTGCAAGATATATACTGTCATGAACGAACATATATCTATTTAGGTATATATAAATACTAAATAATACTCATCTCTCTATATATGTTCTACATCTGCGGTATACTTTTTTTTTTAAATTCTTGTATCAAAACTTTTCTCGTCTTTCATTCATAGTACATGTATATAAAATGTTGGGTTTTCTTTTTTTTTGGATATCACGATTTGAAAAATGTATCATATTTTATATATCACCACTGCGTGTACACATTTTGATTATTGGCGCAGGATATAGGATTCGATTCTTGGCAATGTAAACACATTTTTGAAAATTAATAATATGGATATAATTTCAGTTTAATTAACAACAGCAATTGACCAACCAACAGAATAAACTGTATATTTGTGTGGGTTAACATGGCTGATACAAAAGTCTTAGTGTGCTGATATTTGATATTATTATCCTACGTCCTGCGCCAAGTGAGATACGGTAGCGACTGCTCGTCAGAGGTAGAGCACGTAATCGTTATTCATAAGTAACTCACTATTTTAACAGCACTCGAAATCTAAAAGTACATTTTTATCCATAAACTAATATTAATGATGACATTTCCGCAGTTGGATCCGTTTTTTAATTACATATATATATCGTCGTGCTCGTTGTATAATTCGGATAGCTGTCTCTGTGTGTTAAACGCTCGAGCTAACCTACCGTTAACATTTCTAACGTTCATATTTTTATAATTTTTCCTCTATACTAATTGTGTTTGTACAAGTCAAAATTAGGTTAATTGATCCAAATATCTTTTTTACAAATATAAATTATTTATTATATGTCCTATTTTGTTAGATTTTTTTATTATATTTTTGACAACCCTACCGCAGAAGTACAGGTAACTCAAGTGAAACAAAAACGTGGTAAGAGCAGACGGTTTTGAGATGTCGAGGGCCAAAGTAATCAGGATTGACAGTTGACAGATAACTGGCTTCCATTATCACCCACACACTTCTCTATCAACATTGGCGTCTGCTTTCCTGTTTTAAATTGCTGACGTTTTACGGAAATTTGCCGCTTTACGATCACACCAGCAGGCTAGGCGAAAGCCAGTCGTCTTCTCCTATCTGATAAAAAACGTACCAGAGTTAGAACAATAACATGCAATTTTGTGATACCAGTTAGCTAGTGAAGGAGCGTGATTTTTAGGCTACGGTTAGCCTAGTCTAAGGCAAGAGACGCCAGTGCAGGTATGCAGGGTCCACAACACAGAGCACCATAAAGAGAAGAGCTACAAAATGTATAAAAGAGCAGAAAAACAAAGCGGTGTTACTGCACCCAGAGCGTGGCTTTGGTTTCACTACTTATATATATGTACAAATTACTTCCTAAGCTAAACGAGATATTCCAAGCATCATGATAGCTCGCAGCTGCTCTGGATGCCGTAAAATCGAATTCTGTTTTTCGTTATGATTATAAAAAATAAGAAACTCTTCTAATTTGTTAGTGCTCTATGGTCAACATCCTCTCTCAGCCTCATTCACACCAGAAAAATGTAATTGTAGCTTTAGTCCTCGTCACCTCTACAACATTTAATTGGATGGACTTAGGACTTCTAATTGTGTTCTGTGCTACTACTTGAATTTTTTTGGCACAAACAATTACATGTTTTTTTTTGTCCGCGATAAACTACTGATACGGATTTCTTGTTGGAATTATTTTTAATATATCACTATGTCTGGGTGATGACAAATGTATGTGTTTCATTGGGCCTGAAAGAAAAAACAAAAGCATTAAGAGTGGCCTTGAAGCGCCTTACATTTTAAACAAGTCTTGCAGTACTAAAACTTGTCTACTAGCACCTTTGAAAATTGTCACTGTTGTACGCTAAAGCTATCCATCTTCCAACATTTTAACAGTTAATTATTACAATCTTTAGATCGGACTCAACATTTTTC
The DNA here is from genome assembly GCA_034190945.1 of Octodonta nipae. Classification (NCBI taxonomy): domain Eukaryota; kingdom Metazoa; phylum Arthropoda; class Insecta; order Coleoptera; family Chrysomelidae; genus Octodonta; species Octodonta nipae. The sequence continues at coordinate 5,218 of JAVLUE010000285.1, read as the reverse complement.
AAAGGTGAAAAAAGATATAAACAAATACACATCATACTTTTAAAAATATTTGAATTAGACTTGTGAGAAGCGTAAAAGAAGTTTAGGCAATCACGTGTATATTTTTTTGTTGATTTACCTCTTTATTCTACTTCAGTTAATGTCATAATAGAAGATTTTTTTTCCTGTTTTCATGACATATAAAACAGGAAAAGTATAGTTTTCGAATTGATCGAATTTCTATTCCAGTACTGACACTAGATTAAGGACATTTTTCTGTAAATGACGATATCCTTAAACCAGGAGGGTTACACAATAATTTTGTTTACAAACTAATAATCAAGACAACTAACATGATTTTAATTAGAATGCACTTCAATGAATAAAAAATAAATAATATATGTAAGTAGTATTTTACAATGTTATTCGAATTCTTTAACGTTTTTTCTTCAGAAAAATGTCCTACACCTAATGGTCCAGAACTTTTTATAACTTTGCAAAAAAAATGTTTTCTCGGTGCTCAAGCAAAATATTAATCTACATATACAAAAAAAAATCTTACCAAGCTTGGGCACTTAATCTCAGTTTTAAGTACGTACAATTTACATTTGAAGTTTTCCCATTTAAAATGTATGTTTTTTTTCAAATTTCTAATATATAGCCACCTTTTACAATAATGTGAATCAGTTTGATGTACCGTATGGGGAATTCCAGGCTCTTCAAAATTGTTTTGGTGTTTTTTTTGTGTAACTCGTACTCGTTCACTAGTAAGAGTCATCAAAGTATAATTTGTTGAATGAATAGTTTTTTTTCAGTTTTTTTGAATAAACAGCAAAAAGAGGGGAGGAAAAAAAGGCTGACTGGTAAAAAACAGTTCTCTGACCAAGATTTAGTAAATTTACAGTCATTTTCATACCTCAAAACATAACAAATTATTAAATACCAACTAATTATGTTATTTAAATTTGATCATCATTATATGTACCAAATTCGTTAAATTTTTCAATGAGTGCAACACATCGTTCAGCAGTATTGTTAAGAACACGTAATTTTTCAAAAGTGTAGGGAAATCTTTTAGTAATGAATAAGAAAGTTAAATTTGAATAGCATAATTAGTTAGTATTTGCGAGGGCTGCCTTTTATATTTCGGGATTAGAGAACAAAAACAAATATTTATCATCGAAAATCGTTTTATTGTTTTTCAAAATATTCCCCATGAAGATCTATACACTTTTGCCTGCGTTTGAACCAACTGTCGAAGCACTTTTTCCCACTCTGATTGAGGTATCTCCAAAACATGCATTCTGAACGCAGCAACCGCTTCTTCAGATGTCGAAAAATGTTGACCTCTCAGTTTGTTTTTTACGTACGGGAATAAAAAGCAATCATTTGGTGACAAGTCAGGACTATACGGCGAATGACTAATCAAATCGATGTTTTGAGTGGTCAAAAATGCAGTTGTTTGAGCTGATGTGTGAGAGCTCGCATTGTCGTGGTGAAAAGTGATCCGTCTTCGGCGGTTGGTTTTCTTCATTTCTTGGTAGACAACTAGCAAACAAATGGTTGTGTACCACTCAGAATTGACTGTTCTGCGTTGTTCTAGTGGTAAGGTTGCGACATGTCCAGTTTTTCCGAAAAAACAGGCGATAATTTGCTTGCAAGTGCTTTGTGCGCGAACAACTTTTGTTGTATTCGGCTCATTTTGAAACACACATACAGTCGGCTGCTGTTTACTTTCGGGCTCATACGCGTAAATCCACGATTCATCACCTGTCACTATGTCATAAACGTGTTTTGAAGCACCGCGATCGTATATTTTGAGCTTTTCTTTCGACCAATCGACACGAGCCTTTTTTTCAACTATTGACAAATTGTGTGGGATCCAACGCGAACAAATTTTTTTGACATTCAAATGTTTATGCAATATTGAATGTATGCTGGTCCCACTAATGTGTAAGGTTGACTCAATCTCACGATAGGTCTCATGACGATCTTGTAATATCAGTTCGCGCAACGCATCAATGGTTTCCGGAACAACAACTGTTTTTGGACGACCTTCACGAAATTCGTGTTGGAGTGAACTACGACCTCGATTGAATTCACCATACCATCGATAAACAGTGGTCCTTGATGGAGTTTCATCGCCAAAAATTAAATTAAGTTCATCCATGCACTCTTGATGACTTAATCCACGTCGAAAGTTGTAAAAAATAATTGCACGAAAATGTTCACGATTTAATTCCATTTTTTGGCCGAGATGAATCCTTTAAGTTACTGTAAAAAACACATAGGACTCGTATGTCAAAACGTTCTGAGTACGTATAACCTCAAAAATGTCAAACTTTACGATAGAGCTGTCAGTTGTCAGATTGCAACACTAGGGTTGTCCAATCCAGAAATATAAACTCCTCAATCTGTAACGTTTTGAGGTATGAAAATAACTGTAAATTTATTAAATCTTGGTCAGAGAACTATTTTTTAGTAGTCAGCCTTTTGTTCTCAATACTGTTTGCGGTTTGCTAAAAAAAATTGAAAAAACCATTCATTCCCAAAATAGTACTAGCGAACGAGTGCGAGTTACACAAAAAAACACAAAAGCAATTTGGAAGAGCGTAGAATTCCCCATAAGGTCCATCAAACCGATTCACAATATTGTAAAAGGTGAATAAACATTAGAAATTTGAAAAAAAATACATGCATTTTAAATTGAAAACTTTAAATGTAAATTGTAAGTACTTAAAATTGAGATTAAGAGCTCAAACTTGGTGAGAATGTTTTTTTCTATGTGTAGAAAAAAAATTGAGGATATGAATCACCCTAATATGTATATCAAATATATGTTTGGCCGGGGGCTCTGGACACTATGGTAAATTGTTCAATTCAGAGAATAACAAAGATCAACAGATTAACCTTTTCAACTTATAAGAAGTGTCAATATACGATGTATCTTCATAATTTTTCAACATTCAATATGATGCCCGAAAAAGTTTCGAAAACTATTACAAACGTGTAAACTTTCAGTGGCATTTCAAGTTTGAAAATAAACCCCCAAAAAAGCTATTTCACAGTAGCTGTTAGTTTAGAATAAAACAAATATTGTTCCGATAATTGCTATTTCACTTGCGAAATAAACTAAAACCGAAATGTATTAATATAAACATCGCTACAGTGTTCAAAATGCTGAACAGGGTAAATAAACACTCATCAAACAAAACAAATATATTCAGTGTTACGTGTTTGCGAAGCAAAGTTTTTTTATATAAATAATTAAATATGAAAGGGCTGTATGTTAATTAAGGAAATGTTGAAGTTGAGAAAATTGTAGGGTAGGAAAAAAAAACGAGTTTCCATTGTTAATTCCATGCCACATGCTTAGAATGAAACAAACATAAAACCTTTATTTTGGATGATGGATGCACTTTGAAGTAGAACAAATTGCCCAGTGTTAGATTAAATAGAGTCCCTAATGATATCCACTCCATGCTTTTAACAAAAGTATAATTATCATGAGGGACATTTTAGTCGCCCAACGAAAACGTGTTTGATTATTGAAGCAAGAAATGTTCGGGTACGTTTTTGAAGGCACAAACTCAATTTCCTCTTTGACAATCAGCATTCCCTTACAATTGAGCTAGCACTGAACTATGAAAACGACGGTGCTATTTATTAAATTAATATGTCGAGTTTATGTTGTTTTTGTGGAAAATGCAATTGAAAATTTGTTTTCTAGAGAAATGGGTTTCAATAAGGCTTTCCAACAATATGAGGTACAAGAAATACTTTAAAAAGAAGACTCGATGAATGCAAATCTACTCAAAATATAGGCAACGTCATAGAGAGAAAAAAGTGGAAGTTTGAACAGATTTATCAAGGACAAATAAATAATATTAGTTGATGACTAGGCCAACTAAAATAATACAAGACATCATTCAGAGCCAAGCTTTAAAAAGGCAAGGATGATTTCACCTGAGAACTTTCTAAAACGTTTCTGTTCTTACATTTTGTAAACTAAACCTCGTTCCAATGCTTTTAACTACGCTGAAGTTAATTTAAGTTGTTCGTAGTTTTCGAGTCTGCCATAACTTGCAAACGTTTTTTTTTTAAGAGAAAAAGTCAAAAGTTCTTTGCCCACAATCGTATGCCTTCTAAATTGGATAACAATTATTTTTATTATTGTACCTGTACATTAAGGTTTTCTCTTCTAAGTTTTTTTTGCAACAGATAAGTATTTGAAATTTATAAATGGGTGACAACGCACTTTTGAAAACATTACTTACCACAGATATTCTGAGAAAATGAGATGTCTACAATATGATTAATCAGTGTTTCTGTATATAAATAAGAGTTTTGCATATTGTGTGATACTTATAGGTGTTTGTAGATGTTTAAAACTTAAATCTGGAGTTGTTATCCATCAAAGCTAAAATTTACGAATAAATCTCCAGCTAAAACTTAAGTGAATGATAACGACCCCAGATTTGGGGTTAAAACTTCCCTAAAAACAGATACAATATACAAAACTCTTATTTATATACTGGTTGATCATAGTGTATATATCTCTCTCTCATAATATCTGTGAGGAAGAATTTCTGTAGATTTCAATGATTATCTGTTGCAGGAAAAAAAACTGAGGATAAAAACACTAACTCAGAGAGAATAACCAACTCGTTTAAGATATATACACTATTTCTGACTTTGAATTAAAATTTTAATACATATTGAATTAACTTATTGTTCATTGAAAATGGCTACTCAAAGATCTGTGTAAATTGTCAACTGTGTGAGAATTTTATCATGATCAATACTAACTAACTACATTCCAAAAAATTGGTCAAAACGCCCTAATTCTGAGTAATTCTCGGATTCTGACTTCCCAATTTCACGTAGCTTTGTAAAATAACAAATATTCCACGAAAACTCTGTTCTAATGCTGTAACAATTTTCAAAAATATTGTTGCTTTAAATGTCACTCGTCAGTTGCAATTAAATATCAATTAACCGAAGTTCTGGACCGACATAATCGCCGACCGGAACACAGAGCAACGAGCTCACATTCACTGAAAACATCAACGACATCAAAATTGTCCAGTAAATTTTTAAAACGGAACGAAAGAAACAGCCTATAGATTTTCACGAGCCAGCGCAACCTGTGAATGCTCATATTTGATTATGGAAATCAAACGGGAAAAAAACAACAAACACACGTTTAGTTTCGCCCTATGTTCGTGACCGTATCGGG
>JAVLUE010000284.1:0-81564 GCA_034190945.1 Octodonta nipae | reverse complement strand
TTAATACAAACTTGATCAAATATTTTGAAAATATCTATTTTGAATAAAAAATAAAATTTGAATACAGTTTTTTTTGCTAGCTCTATTTGAACTATAAGTGTTAATTCAGGTTTTCAGGGAATAAACATTTCAATCAATTGCCCAAGGATATCTGTTGTTATCTATTTCACTGTTTTCCAATGAAAAAACTTTGGTTGGTTTTTTCTTTTTCTTTTCGAAAAACAAAACAAGTTTCCTTTGAAAAAAACTTTGTGGCTAGCAAAACAAAGCAAAGTTTCAGATCGATGAGTTGCGATAAAAAAAATTTAATAATGACCATTATTTTTATTTTTGCTGTTGTCAATTGAAACAAAAATGATTCACAAACCAACATACAAGCAAACTAGTCGTAACAAATCAAAGCAGTTTCTAATTATATTTTTTTACGCTCGTTTTAGCATTTTGTTTCGGGCTTGTTTTGTAGTACCAAGGATACAAATCAAAATGACAACAAACAAAACCAAGTTTTTAAAAAATTAAAGAACAACAACAACAATGACATTGAACACTTGAACAGTTGATGCATTTTTCATTCTAATGAGATGATTGATAAAGTAAAGTATGTTGTTTGAGTTGTCTGATTGATCAATGAAATTATATATAAAAAAATAATAATAAAAACAAACTAAAATACTTACAATGTGAAACGAATCTGTAAGAATAATTCGTTTTAGTTTTTTAATTCTTCAAAAGCGAATAAAACCATTCAGTTAGTTAAAAAAAACAAACTTCAATTTGTTGATATTACGATTGCAACAGCATAAGAAACTTTTAAAATAATTTATTGTATGTTAATTCAACACCTTTAGGGTCTTGAAATGTTTATAAAACATTTGAATCGCTCAAAACTCCTATTTATTTATTTTCTTATAGATTCGATGCTTGAATCGTCGTTTCTTTTAAAAATGAAATAAAATGTAAATTTTTTTTAAACTTTCAGCAACGATAACAACAAGAAAACTTTTAACAAGAATAGTAGAGTGACTCATCTTCATATCAAAAGCATTCATTAGAAGATTTTGTCAACTATATTTGACTATTCAGAGTACTAAAAACAAAAAGTTACACGGAATAAATTTTTGAAATGAAAGAATGAAAGTTTTGAAGTTTTTAGGTTAGTTTTGATGCTAAGACAATTTTATTTTAGTTTTTATTTTTTAAAAAAGAGCAGTATTTTTTGAAACTTTAAGATATTTAGTTTTCAAATCGTCTTCAACTTATATTGACTCGAATTTAGAATTTTCATGAAGAATAACGAATTGAAAAAAATTGTTTTTATTTAAAACTTTTTCTCTGAAATTGAATATTTGTTTAATTTTATTGTTTCAAAAAAAATCTAGACGTTTTTGGATATTTCAATTATTTTTTGGAAAAGAAGAAATCTACAAATATTTAACGTTCGGTACTATTTTCAAACTCATGTTTCCATGAAGTTGATAACATTTTTAGCGTGAAAAATTCATTCAAAGATACGCTCAACACTATGTCGAATTCATTGACTAAAGTGTTCTACAACAATAAAAATCGAAACAATTTGACATCATCATTCATTGTCATCCTTGTTATTATTTTAATCATTTGGACAAACAATTTCGAACACCATTCAAGTCACGCTCAAAGCCGTAAGTCAATCATTGAATTTATTTGAACTTTAATTTTTTTGAGCTTATGGTTCAAATTGAGATTTTTTTGAATAAGTTGAATTATTCCGCATTTATTATTTTTTTTTCATTTTAGACGTATGAAACATGCATTTATAGTTTTAGTATTTTAAAAGTAAATACTTTCTATTTTTCTTCAAATTTCTATGATTTCAAAGAATTTTTTTTTGAGCAATCATTAAAATTTTAATAAATTGTTATTGTTTTATTCATTGGTAAACAACTGACCAATTCAAATTCAATTTTTTCATTTCGTGATAGTGAACTTAAGTATTGTATTGACCAAAATCGAAACCAAACTCTGAAGATTATAATGAGCTTTGTCAACAAACAACTAACAAATTGAAATTTTTCACACTTTGAGTTTTTTTTCTCTGACAAGATTGTTTGTTCAAACAACTTCTTCAATGTATTTTCATGAAGTTACCAAAAAAATTTAATTATAAAAACAAAGTTTAATTGAAAACTAACCTAAGTTGACTTTTGAAATCATTAGAAACAGAGAAGTTTGTCAAACAAAAATCAAAGTTTACTATTAAAGGATAAAAATATTAAAAGTTTTTTTAATAAAAAAAAACAAATTGAGCGCTTTTTAAATTTTTTTAAAGCTGGTTTATGAGAAAATTAATTTATTTGATCCTTTTAAAATTTATATTATGTTATGTAACATTAGCTTAAATTTTGTTGTAAAATATTTTTAACAAAATTTCTATTCGTCATTTTATCTTTTCAATTCAAAAAAAAGTTGAAATACTATTTTTTTCTTTGAAATCTCAGAGAAGTTTCATATTTTTTATACTTCTTTTACAACAAATAAAACGTAAAAAACTTGTTTTGATTTTAAATATTACCAGTATTTTTTTGAATTTGAAATAACAACTTTCAGAATAAAATTACAGTTAATTTTCGTAATTCTCAAAATATTATTCTAGATAAAATAAAATAAATTACTTTTTGGTCATAAACGTCGTTTGATAATAATAAAAAACATCTCAAATACCACTAGTGTTACAACATCGTATTATCGTTTAATAAAAAGATGATGTTTGAAATAAGAAATCCGAGAAAAATTGCTGAATTTTTTTGAAAATTACTTGAGCAAAATTATATTAATTAATGATAAGCTCTAATACTTTCAGTTGAAATGACAATCAATTAATAATTCGTTTTGCAAATTGAAATTTGGATTTTTCTGTAGATAATATTTTCTGAATTTTCAATTTCAAGCAGTTTTTGAGTTTATATATTTATTATTTAATCAAACATCGTTTTTTTTAAAGTAGGAAAAAAATTAACTTTTTTATAGCATAGTTTTGTAGTTTTTAGTATAGTTTTGCGAATGACAATCTCAAATTTGATCAAATCGGAATGCATTCTGTCAAAAAAAATTTTTAATAAAAAAAATTATTGTTATCGATTATGTGTTTCAAAAAGAGTTTCTTCTCATCAAAAACAGAATACAACTTGTAAAGTTCCAAAACTGTTCTATGCCTTACGTTACAGGATGATATTTCCTTACATCTGAACTAAATTGAAAATTTTTTTTAACCATCAAGCATTGAATTTTTTTTATAAATAAGAATTTCATTTACATTTTATCATAAGAAAAAAAAAGTGTTAAAGATTTATTGAGTTTTTTTATTTTATTTGTTCTATCAAAAAAAAAAACCTTGACAAAGTTTGTGTCAATAATAGTACGTTAATTTAAAAGCTTTGTTGAACAGTTGATTGGAAAAGCAAAAGAAGAACACAGAAAAGAAAATTAAATTGATTTCTGCGAAAATAGCGAAACATTGAATTTCATTAAAACCTACCTATAGCAAATGCAGCAAACACGTTTTCTTTTCACTAAAAAACTTTAAAAGTGTGCACACACACACACACACACACGAATTCATCAATCGATGTCCTTGCACTAAAGAGATGATAAAACAAACTGTTAAATTTAAGTAAAACCACGATTAACTCGAACCTCTAGAAAAAGTTTTTTAAGAGTTTTTTTTCTCGAAATTATTGACAAAAGTAAAATACTAATACTTGCATCTCTACGCTTTTTAGAAAAATCATTGTTTTTTTCCCAAAAAACCACCGTTTCAAGACCGAGTTTTCTGGTGAAGTTTCGAAATAGAAGTTTAAAATTTAAATTTAAGTCAACAAAAGTATTTTTTTAAATTGAAAAGAAGTGAAAAAAATAGTCGGTTCATAGATTAGAAATTATGAGAACCCAGCTTGCTATTTAAACAATTTTTTTTTGAAATTCTGGTTTAAAATGTGAAGTTCTAGAATAGAACTTCAATAGAGAACAATAGTTTATTTTTAATTATTATCAATTTTCGATTTTTTTGATTTCTGATTTTCGATGGGAATCTTTTGAGTGTTGAGATTTTTCCTTGGTTTTATGGGCTCTAAAACGAACAACTTTTTCTTGAAATGATCGGTAATCATTGACGACATTGTTATGTAAAGTATCCAACCAGCCATGAACAAAGCAAACGTTAAAAATAAAAGTTTTGTCAAATCGTTGTTGAAGAAACGAGGTTTAGAAGCCGAAGCTCGGTGAGTGTCATTGTCTCTATATAGGTAGATTTCAGAAAATTTATGTTCTACTTGTTGCATGTTTCACTCGAAACTAGTCACGATTCGAAAAAAATTTGAAAAAATCTTACAAATTTATTTATTTTTTGTATTCGAATTTTTCAATTTATTTATTTATTTATTTTTTTTTTTTTTTTGAAAAATTTGCTCAATTAAATCAATGAACTTTTAAAATTGAAACATTTGATTTGAATATGGAAAACTATAAATAATTCTTGAAAAAATTCTTTTAGTTCGAATACGAATATGCGTTCCAGATACAATTTACGAAAATTGTTTGAAAATGTCAGACAATGTAAGTTTCTAAGAAAACGTGGTCGATTTAAGTTTTATTATTTTTTTATTATTTCAGATTCCGGGAACCTTCTCCTGTATCAATGCACGAGACAAGTATGAGGAAAAAATTGTGAATTTTTCATTAAAAACTGTTTCATATCATTTTTGCAATTAAAGATACGAATGTATGCAATTGATTGACAGAGATGAAGCGGATATCACAAATCTCGATGCCGAAGATCTTTACCTTGGAGGTCGTTTATACGATCTAGAACCATTCGCTATGAAGAAGTCAACGGAAGTAAGAAACTTCTTGCTTTACCACTATTGATGAATTAAACATTTTTATGGCACAATAGACATATACCTTCAACGAGCTGCTGTAGTAATTCCTAAGCAAAGTCGCATCAACACACTTCAACATTTGAAAAACAAACGAGCTTGTCTAGGTCCATACAACGATATTTATAAATGGAATATTCCAATCGGAATTCTATTAGCCTCAGAGAACATGGTTCCCGATTGTCGAGGCGAATTGAAAACAGTGGAGAATTTTTTTCTTGAAGCTTGTGCAGCAGGAAATTGGTCTCATGATAGCCGCTTAGATGACGAGCTCAGTAAGGAATCATTTAAAATATTTTTAAAAATGTTTTGATTTATTCAAATTTCTACAATAATCTCAAGTTTAAACAAATCTTTATTTTAATAATTTTCTTTATTTTCAGAACAACAGCATCGACGCCTTTGTACTTTGTGCAAAGATACAACTTTTGGTTTATGCTCTGAAAATGAAATGTTCGCCGGTCAAGATGGATCTCTAAAATGTTTAGTCGAAGGTCGAGGCGAAGTTGCCTTCAGTACTATTGAAACAGCATTAGATTATTTCAATAGAAGACCAATGGATCGAGATGATTTTGAACTTTTATGCCTTGATGGAACACGTATGCCGGTCACAAGCAGAGGATGTGACTGGGCAAAACACCCAACCAATACGTTTGTTGTCAGAAAAGGAAGAGGTATTTAATGTGTTTGACAAAAAAATAAAATTTTAATATTTAACTTGAATAGATCGAAATAAGGAATTTTATCTTCGAACACTACAACAAATTTTTGTTCGTTTTGTAAATTTGAGACCTAACTGGTGGAGCAAATCTTTTGTTTCTTCTATCAATGTCACTCAGCTAGTATCAATGCCATTTAATCAAGCCAAATTTAATCGATATTTAGGTAAAATTAAATTGATTAAGTATTTTTATTAATCGAATCAACATAGAGTTTTACATTCCTTCTATCGAGAAAACTCTTCAGGGCTGTCCTCCACGCAACATCACCTTTTGCCTGAGTCAAGAAGGCGAGCTTTCAAGTGCCAACAATTACAAAAAGCCGCTTTTTCTCGTCGAATTAGGCCCTTGTTACGTTGTTATCAATCAGATTCTGATCAAACTTGCATTCGTTTGCTTAATGAAAGAAAGGCTGATTTAATGATGATGCCCGCTCATCGTTTTTACCATGCTGCTAGGTACAAACAAAAATCGGTTAGTAATGTTTTTAAAATTTTTTTTTCAGATATCAATCTCTGCAAGCTTTGGCCAAAGAAGTCAGTGATGAACCTAGATATAGTGTAGCTGTTGTTCGAGCAGATTCTGATATGACTATGATTGGACATCTGAAAGGAAAACGATCGTGCCACAGTGGTTTTGGTCATTTAGCTAGTTGGCTTGTTCCAATTGGAGCTCTCATCAGAGATCAAGTTGTTGACGCGACAAGTTGTAACCGTGCACAAGTAATAGTGGATTATTTTCAAAAAAGTTGCGTTCCAGGAGCCGCCGATGCAAGAATCAATCCTAATGGTACTGGGGTAGATAAATTATGTTCCCAATGTATAGGCGATGAAAGAGGCAACCATCATTGTGACTTGAATTTTGGAGAACGTTACAGTGGAGAAGAAGGAGCTTTACGATGCTTGGTCGAAGGTCGAGGTGATGTTGCATTTGTCACCCATGATACCGTAACTAAGCTCACAAATGGCCGTTTTCCAGTGAATTGGGCCAATGATCTCAAACCATCTGATTTCCGATTGCTGTGTCGTATCTCGACAAACAATTTCGATATCAATACTGGTGCTTATTTAAACAATCGGGTTGACATGGCCGATCCTTTTGGAGCAAACAATCGTAACAATTTGGCAATATTACAAGCGATGGTTAGTGATTATAATCGATGCCATATCGCTCGCATTCCAGATTCAATCATAGCTACTTCCATTTTTACTCCTATCGATACACGTATAGATGCATTATTGGTGTTAGATCAGTTGAGTGAAATTTTTTTGGGAAAGCAACAAACTTCATTTCGTTTAGCAGGATTATTTCGAAATCGATCTAATCTGTTATTCTCTGATCAAACTAGAAAAATTCAAGCTTTTCCGACTGGTATTACTTATCAAGAGGCATTAGGAGAGTTTCTTCCATTTATTGAAGATAATGATCCTATCGCTTGTCAAGGATTTCGATCTGAACCTCTGTTTATTTGTTTTTTTATACTTTTTTCTAATACACAAACTTATTTTTTGAAACTTAAATAACTTTTTTCAATAAAAACTTTTAAAAAATCTTTAACAAGTTTAAAATTTGGAATGAAACAAAAATAGGGATTTCACTCACTCTTCAACAACAAAAAAACTAAATGAGCTTCAACTTGAATCAAAAATTAACGTAAATCAAGTTTTTCTACCATAGCGATCCATCACAAAAACTCACTTGGCTTCATTGGAATCGGTTTATTTTGCTCATCTAATATCTAATTTTTCTCTTAATTTTTTTGCAAAAGTTGTTAATAAGCTAGTTAACAAAAATTCAAACAAATGTGTTTTTTCATTGAAAAAAAGTGTGCATATTTTGAGTTTTTTTTTTTACCTCAATTCTCGATTCGCAATTTTTTCTTGAAAATCTTGTCTTTTTTTTTCATTGTCAAACGTTATCTTGATGATCCATGGCAGAAAAAAACAATGGAAAAAAATTTCTAAAGAAATGAAACACTACTGATGAAGAAGTGGTTGTATTTAGAGTGCAGTGCTTGTTCAACTCTCATTGATAAAGCTTTCACATATATAGATATATTCATCCATCCATCTATCTATGTAGTCGGTATGTTTATTCGATGGAAAGAAAGAAAAAATTCGATCGATGATAAAAATATAATGCAGAAAAGAAAAAAAAAACTTTGGTTTACCCATATTCCATAAACATCATCATCATCTTAAAATGAAGTCTAGATGTGTTTTTTTTCTGTTGTTCTATTTGGAATATGTTTGCTGAATTTTCGGGCAAAAAAAAAAGATGTCAATATATTTGAAATTTTTCGTGCGTGTATATGAAGTTTTATTATTTCTATCTATAGAAATGTTCGGGTATATAAGATCGGTGGTGTATAAAGCGAAGCGAAAACAGTCACGATGGTGATGGTGGTGGTGGCTGCCTAAAGCACATTTATTCACAAAATGAAAGTGCATGCGCGTTTCCCAGATAAACATGATTGTATATCAACGTATCAAACAAACACTGCACAAAACACACGACAGTTGTGCAGTTTGCATCATTACAATCAAGACATGTTGTTGTTGGTTTGTTTGTTAGATAGTTAGTGTGCCTTTGTAGTTGGCCATCTTCAAGTCGACACAAATCTTTTTCTTTGTTTATTTTATTCCATTATTCGTTGAATTGATCTCTATTATTGTTTTCTATCTAACCGGCTCGATCATCATCATCATCATCAAGAAAATCAAAAGCATCAAAGTCGGCAAAAGTGTTAGCAATATTTAGGTTTAATCGGTTGATTGATTGATTTAGGCACAAGTTAAAAAAAAGTTCAAGTTTGTCAATCATTTTTTTTTTTAAACGATTTCTTCCAATATTTTCATAGAAAATAAAAAAAAATCATTGAAGAAGATAAAAAAGTTCTTTTTTTTGTTGTTACTGTCAATTCCATTTCTTCGATTTTATCGAAAAAAAATTTGAAACAAAAAACTTTCTGATTGCAATAGAAAATACGTGAGCTATGTGAAATTTTAATTTTCGCTCAGCTTTGTTTTGGTTTAAAAGAAAAATTCAAAAAATCCAAGCAAACACATATGAAAAATTCTAATTCTTTTTGTTTGGTGTTTTGTTTTTGTTTTGATCAACCTGTGATATCAAACCATTTGACAACGTGAGAATTTGACAAGTTCTTGTTCGGTGTGTGTTGTTCTCCTAGTGCCTGCGTGTTCGCAACAACACCAACAGAATTGTAAGTTTTTTTTCTCTGGCTTTTTGATTCAAAAAAAAAAAAACATCAGCTCGTTTGGCTGAAATCATTAATCAAATCAACCTTTAAATCGATTATTGAAAATCAATTATTCAGTTTTTTTCAATTTATTCAATTGAATTATCGATTTATTATTGCCAAATATTGTTTATTATCAATTTTCTATTTTCAAGCTCTTACGCATTTCTGGATGCTTTTTTTTGATGTAAGTTTTCCACTTTTACTAGCAAATGTTATTTGATTTAAAATTTTTCAGCAATTAAATTTTAAATTTAATAGAAAAAACTTCAGGCTTATGATATTTGAAAACAAAGGAAAAAAACTTTCCTCATCAATTTTTCATTATCATTGAAAAAAATTATGAAACTTTTTATCTGAGATTTTATTTCTAAATCATTGAACAAAAGATTGAAATATCCATTGAAGAGTAATCGTGATTTCACATGACATTGAAATAACAGTCACTATTCATTAAGAAAATCACTTGTCATAATTTATTTCCAATAACTTTGCTTATGTATAATTTCACTTTATATAAACATTGATTCAATGTATTAAGTTCTTTCATGTAACTCGTGTTTTCTTTTGTTTTTTTTCTGTTCTATTACACAAGCAAAACAAATCGATTTGACAGTTTAACAGTAGCTATTCACTTGTCGAAACTTTTAAACAAAAAAAATTTCTCAAAATTACAAATTCTATTGAACACAATTAGTCGAGTGAAAATTATTCAAATCTCTTTTAAAGAAAAGAATATCTAAATTAATATTTGAAAAATATTTTGTTCAGAAGATAAACGGTAATGGGTCACAGAAAAGTTTATTTAAAATATTCTTTTTTGTATGGAATAAATTTTATTGTGTGGGTGTTTTTGTTTCAACGAGCTATCCAAATAGAATCTATGGCAAAATTTGAGGTTTCTTGTTTTACAAAACAAACGATTCGTTAAAACGATGGCAAAAATTTTTAACAAAAAACCGGCCTTACATGAATTTAATAGAAAAAGTTATTTAATGTTCTCAACTAGAAATTTTTTTTATTGATAACAGATAACAGAATTTTCATGTCATTATTCAATCATAGTGATTAAAATAATATAAAAAAAACAGAAGCTTTTCTTCAACTTCAAGACAATTTTCAGTGTCTGTTTTAATTTTTCATAAGAAAATTTTATCAGTTTTTCATCAATATAATTCAGTTATAGAACTTTTTTGAATCACCAAGAGTCTTTAAGGAACTAAAAAAAATTTTTGGAAAATTTAATCTATGATTGTCATTTTTATTGTTTTTTTTAAATTATATTTATCTCAAATTTTGATGAATCTTATGTCAAATTGCTATTTTTTCGAATATAATTTTTGAGTTTTCTACTTTACTGTTGTACTTATTTTACCTTCAGCGAGAGGCATCAAATAGTCTTGTAAAACTTTGAAAAACTGGTTTTTTTTTTGTAAAAATATTTTTTTACTGGCATTTTTTTTTTGTGCTGCATCGTCTTTTAAAACAATTTATCAGAAGTTATCTTTTGATTGACAAAATAAATTTCTTTCATTTTTTTTATTATTATTTTAGAGAGATTTTTGTTTTTATTACTTTGGATTAAAAAAAGTGAATCGTCACTCTAATCTACTGACAAAATGAATTGCAAAGTAAATTTAACTATTTGTTCAAATTAATTGGTATAATTGCAAAAATTACAAAATTTGAAAACAATTATTTTTTATTGGTCAAATTTCATAATAAAAAAAATTATCTACAAATTTTATTACTGATCAAATTAGAAATTTAGAGTGTTTTTTTTTCATTATTTCAAAATTTGAATTTAGTAGTCAATTGTAACTTCAATTATTTATTTACTTTTATCAAACGCCTATTTTTGCTTGCTCAATTTTGAAAAATCTAAAAAATAGTGAAAAACATTAAAAATTAAGTCTTATTGCATTGACCAAATACAAGTTTTATTCTAGAATTATTTTTATTATTGTTATTTATTAATCCAATAATGCTAAAATTTCTCAAAAAAAAAAAATTGAAAAAAATAAACTTTTTTAGTATTTTGTTGCTTGTATAAATATTTACAAACAAAGTTTATGTGTAGCAGAAATCATAAAAATTTGAAATTAATTGATCGAATCAATTGATAATGAATAGAGGTTGTTATCAATTATGGATAAATCTTGAAAACATAACCTAAAATAAAAACAAATGGTTTTACTTTGTTTATAGTTTCAAATTGATATTGAGTGGATTTTTTGATAACTAGAAATTTAAAGGTTGTTCGTGGTGTTGATAATCAATTAACACCATTAGCTTGTTAATTGATGTCGTCAACACATAACCGCAAAAACAATGAAATTAGAAAAATTAGTATTTGATTCAACTTAAGCAAATTTTTTGTAAGTTTTCCCAGAACAAATAAATTTTCATGAGAATAAAGAAAGTTTAAATTCAATTATCATTGTTTCAAGCTCATTTTTTTATTGAATTTAATTTCAAAATTTCAGCTATTATCAAAACTTTGAGAATTTGAAATCTCCAGTCAAAGCAAAAATTACAAGTTTTAAAACAAAAGACTTTTGGAAATTTCAAATTCATTTGGCTTCTTAAATAATCGACATTCATATACTTCTTTAAAATAAAATAGTTTTTTGAAATTTCAATCTCAATATTTCTAAGATTTGATGCAAGAACTACCATTATCAAAACATATGATTTCTAGATGATAAATTTTTAATTTTTTAATATTATCTATTCTTATTGCTTATATCTTTCAAAATTTACTGATATCAATATTTTAACTAGAAAAAAAGCGACTTTGATAGCTTTTTTACAAGGCTATCATAACTTCTAGTATTCTAACATTTTGATTTTTTTAAATTTTTAATATCAATGGAAATCTAGAGAGAAAATAGAATCAAGTTCATATATTAACAATAACACGATTCATCAATTTCACAAACATATTTCTTCGGAACATTTTTGCAATAATGAAACGATAAAAACTATGTTATAAAAATGTTATTTTATATGTTATATGTTATTTTTCTTTATTTTTATTATAATAAAGAGGCATGCAGAAATAGCCTATAATTTTTTAATTAGTCTTACAAACTCATTTGTTATAATACTAAAAACAAATTGGTTGATATAAAAACATATAGGCACTTAATTAAAAACAAAAACGAATCATATAAGAAGCATTTTGGCTGGTAATCATCATAGGATGTGCAAGAAAAAGTAAAAAATCTATTTTTCAATTAATTGTTTGCGTTAAGGGTATGTTGTTTTTTTTCAATCAAAAGCTCTTTGAACTTCTGAAAAAATCTTTGTGTTGAATATTTCAAGCCACAACAACAACCAAATAATAATTGATCGATATCTTCTGACAAGAAACACTCGCACACGGTAAATACATCCTGTAGCTTGAACAACTTGTTCGATTTCACAAAAGTTTAAAAAAAAAATATTTTTTCTACACATGTTATGTTGTTTAAAAATGTTGCAAAAGTAAAATTGTGTCATTCTTCTGATAATCATTACATAAGAATTTATCTAACGAGCTGGTTGGTTGATTTCTACTGAAAAAAAACATCTATTCAAAAACAAGAAAATGGGTTTCCATCTTCAAACTTTAAAATAATTTTTTTTTAATTTAATCGAGAAAAAGATAGTAAGAGAGTTTTCTTATTGTGTTATTATATGATCACTATAGTAAATATACTAAACAAACGGATATTTTACTGTATGCAGAAAATATCTAGGTGAACATTTAGTTTTTCTCGTGTCAATAATAATGATGAAAAATTGAAGCTCTGTTTGTCACCTTTTTGAAAGTTTCCTTGTGCTTGTTTTTCCTTTACCTATAAAACATCTCATGTTTGTTTTTTGTTGAATCAAAAAAAAAAAAAAAAAAAAGATGTCAAACATCCCAAATATAAAACGTTTTCCCAGTATTTTTTTTTCTCAAACATTTTTTTAAACAAAACTAAACTCATGAAACTGATCTATTAATTGAGTGACTTTAATTTTATTTTTGTTCACAAAACAGTTGATTTTTGATACTTCAAAAAAACAAAAATAATATTTATGAAATGGCCGAGAATGATGGAAAAATGTATTATTTTACCGTTTGGGATTATTTAGTTTTCATCGCCATGTTGGCCTGTTCTTCAACTATCGGATTTTACTTTGCCTATAAAGTATGTGGTTATAAAAATCATTTTTATTGAAAAACTAAACAAAAACAAAAAAAAAAATTTTTTGATTTAAAAAATAAACAGAATCGAAAAAATCATTCCAATGTGGAGTTTTAACATCGAATAGATCTTTGAGTATGTTCCCGGTTGCCATGTCTTTGTTGGCCAGCTTTCAGAGCTCTGTCACGATACTTGGATATCCAGCTGAAATGTTTTATCGTGGAACTCAATTTTGGTGAGGTCAAAATTGAATTCTAATTTTAATTTTGAGTTTCATCAACAAAAAAGGATGGTAGTTATTTCAAGTTTTTTGGCCAGTTTTCTAGCAGCTGAACTTTTCCTTCCAGTTTTTTATCGGCTTAGATTCACTTCAGTCAATCAATATCTTGAACAAAGATTCAGTTCGACTTATGTTCGATTGGCCGTTTCATTCTCATTTATTCTGTGCACGATTCCATACATGGGTGTCGTACTATATGGGCCATCTTTAGCATTGGAAACTGGTTAGTATTGATTTTTCTATTTGATTTTGTATTCAGAATACAATTAAAGTTTCAAATCATTTTTATCTGATAGTATTTTAAAAATTATTTATACTTATATTTTCTGAATTTGAAAAATTCATTTCTTTTTTCTTCTTAGTGACTGGGCTAAGTGTGACATCGTCAATTTTTCTCATCGGAATCATTTGCACTGTGTACACCTCTATTGTAAACCTTTATTTCAACTAAAATTCAATTATCAGATTAAATTTTTTAAATTTTAAGGGGGGGATAAAAGCTGTTATTTGGACGGATGTCGTTCAAGTGTTTCTTATGTTTGCAGGACTTTTGGTTGTGATGATTCAGGTTGGTTTTTCGTCGATGATTATCAGTTTTTAATTTTTTTTTATAGGGATTTTATTTATCAGGTGGTATCAGTAAAGCATTCAGCATAGCATCTCAAAATAAAAGGCTTCAGTTTTTCAAGTTTGTAGATAAGCTGTCAAGTTGATAGTTTTATCTTGAAAATTTTTCATTTTTATAGTATGAATTTTGATATTCATTCAACAACAACTTTTTGGAATTGCGTTATCGGGATGGGAACAATGTGGAGTGGGAACTACGCAACCAGTCAAACTGAGGTTCAACGTTATTGCAATGTCACCACTCAACGGAAAGCAAAATTGTAATTAGAAAGGATTGAAGCTTCATGTGTTTATGATGATGAAATTTGTTGTTTTTGGTTCACTAGGTCTTTGTATGTTAATTTTATAGGAGTTTCAATTCTGATTAGTTTCGCTTGCCTTTGTGGAATTGCTTTGTATGGTGTTTACTTCGACTGTGATCCTTTAAAAAGTGGAAAAATTTCCAAAACTGATCAAATAATGCCATATTTTGTAATGAACCATTTGAATCATTGGCCTGGGATGGCAGGGTTGTTTGTTTCTTGTGTTTTCAGCGCCTCATTATCAACAATGAGTTCGGGATTCAATGCTTTAGCAACGGTTACATATGATGATTTTCTTTCTCGAACCAGAATTAAAAAACTTCCTGATCGTAAAAAGCAACTAATCAGCAAATTGATCGCTTTTACTTATGGTTCAGCTGCCATTGCTATGGCTTTCATTGTTAGCCAAATCAACTCTATCTTAGAAGTAAAGTTCAATTTTTTACGATTGATTTTAATTTTGTCTTTAGGCTGCTATTTCAATAGCTGGAGCATTGATTGGTCCAATGTTTGGTTTATTTCTGATGGGAGTTCTAGTTCCATTTGCCAATAGTTTTGTAATTTTCTAATTAGCTTGAAGTTTATTTTGATTTAAACAAAATTTTTCTTAGGGAGCTCTCTGCGGATTGTTTGGAGGAGAAGTCTTTGGAATTTGGCTTCTAATAGGTTCATTGTTGTTTCCGAAAACCCCTCAAATGATGGATACGTCTACTGAATGTCCTGCACTCAACAAAACAAATTTATTCAGTTTTTCAAATTCTTCATTCACTAATTCACATATTGATGAGAAAAATGGATTGCTCAAACTATATCATATATCATATTTGCTAATTCCAGTTTTGGTTGTTTAATTTCAATTTTTTTGGGCATCGCTTGCTCGTTGCTTTCGGGTGGTCATAAAAAAATTCATTTAATTGAGCCAGAATACTTGAGTCAATATGCATGGAATTTGTGGCCTATTCGATTTTTGCCCTCTAAATATTCAAACAATAATGATTTAGAATTCAAAATGGACCAAAATGGTTTTGCTCAGACAACTGGAAGACCAAATAATGATGCCAATAATAACGCTCATTCAAATTTAGTTCAAAACACAGATTTTAACGAGTTAAGACGCCAGAATTATAAAGTAGTACCAGAAAATTCGCCATCTTCCAACGGTGCAGCATTCTATGAAAGTTTTAAAAATAATCAGAATAGCTTGAAAAAAATGAAACATAAAATAGAGAAAGTTATTTCAACTCGAATAAAATTGATAATAGAAAATTCAAAAGAAATAAACAATTCATTAAAATTTGAATGATTTTAACTCCCTTAATGATTGTTAATTAAATTGTTCATGTCTCATAACATATCCGTTTATTGATTATTTTTTTGAAATTGTGAATTCATCACTATATATTTTTATTTTTCTTTAATTTTAAATAAATTTTTTGTAATCAAAAATTTTAATAAATTTGATAAATTTCCTAAAATATTTAGAGCCTATAGGCATATATGCATAATTCATATAAATTCAAGTAGTTTTATTCAAACAAATTTTTTAAAATTCAAGTGAAGCTATTACATTTTCAAATGAATAATGATATTGAGAGCTTTTGACTAAGGAAGTTCATCATTCATATCATTGACGTCGGTTAAAGATTTCTTTATCAATTTAGTTAATTATTTTGATTAATATTGTTTGTAAACGGATTCTGAACAAATAATTAAATTGTTTTTTATGATAACAAAAACTAGTTAACGAGTTTATTGATAGAATATTTCATTTTTTTAAAATAATAATTTTATATAAATAAAATTTCATTAGTTAATAATTTTAAAACTTTAACTTGTTTTAGGTAACGTTGATCTATTCGTTGTTCATTGATTCAAAACATTTTAAATTGATAAAATGCTTTCTTATCATCATAAAAGAACATTTCAAAATTAAACTAGTTTTAATCAGCAATTTTTTGCAATATTCATGTTTTAATATCTGAAGAAACGTCTTTAAAACAAAATGTTTTAACAACAATTAATTTTTGATATTGAAAATTTTTATCGTTTTAAAACTCATTTCAGGTTTAGGGTCACAGTGATAAATTTTTTTTTATTCGAGGATTTTCAGTGTTATTGAAATAATAACTTGTTGACAATGTAATATTTTGAATTGCTGTTTTAGATGCTGTCTTTATCATTTGTTATTTTTGTGTTTTAGCATGTACGACTTAAAATTTTTTTTATTATTAGAGCGAAAGTCTATTAAAGTATTTGAAAAAAAACTACTTTTAAATTTCATAATTCTATTTAATATTGATTCTTTCTATAATTTATGAATTATTAGAATGTTTATTCTAGAATCTAGATTGAAGTATTAAAATAATTGCACTATATGAGTTATTTCAATTATAATTTGATTGGCCTATTTTTAAAATTGTTTCGATTGATATTTAGTAAAAATTTGGAAAAAATCTTGTAAATTTCAAACCATATAGAACGCTTTGTTTTTTCCCTAGTTATTTGTGTCAATCGATGGAATAAGACGAAACTTGCAGACATCAAATTTTTTTCTCTTTAGATTATTTTTCTAAGTTATAAATTTATATTGATAATTTAAATAATTATCTAATTTTTTTTATTCATTCAAATCAAATTTAAAATTTTGAAATTTCTTGTTTTTTTAAAAATTAATTCATCATTTATTTTTAACAAAATATTGAATTTAAAATTAGAATTTTATCAATGAATGAAATCAAACTTTAAAAACTATTTTTTTTTTGAGATTCTCATTTTCTGACCATATTTCAAGAAATCTTGACACACTTGAAGACAAGTACTAAAACAATTACAAAGTTACAAATGTATTTATATTTATCAGAAGAAAAGTTTTAGATGATCATTAAATTGAAAAATCGTCTGATTTTAAATATTTTATAATAATCAATCAAGTAATCCATCAAAAATTTGGAACATTTTTTAATATAAGCTAATAATTTTTGTGAATAATTTTTCTTTAAATGTTCTATTTAAAAATTTTAAATGCAGCTAACAATGCATGCAACGAATGCAAGTTCTTACAATACTTATTCGATCTTGGTTTGTTGTTGAATCAGTTTTTGGAATAAATACCTTTAAAAGTGTTGAAAAAAGATTTGATAACAACAAAACTTACTCAGAAAGGAACTAACAAAAAACTTCGCGATTTACATAGTAAGTCGAGCTCTAGAATTTCTTTATTCTCAAAATATAGTTTTTAAAAATTACACAAAAAAAGTTGTTTTCTATTTACTCAAACTTTAAGTGTCATACACATCGTATATACATCGTAATTGGGTTCTAACAATATCATTATTTGAAATGAATATTAAAATCAATGTCGCAATTGTCAGAAAATTAAAATTTCAGGTGTAGCAGAGCAAAAAAAAAATTTATCTTGTTTTCCAAAAAGAATCTAATTTTTTATTGGCAAAAAAAATTAATTTTAAAACAAACAGTTTGTCAAGAACCTTCCAATCGATAAAATTTGTTGATAAATTTATTATACCTTTTTTATAGTTCATTCAAATTATGATTATTTGAAAAACACTTTTGGCACTCACCTGTAACCACTGAAATCTATACTAGATGTTACATATTTTTTTCAAGAAAAATAAAAATGATTGTTTTACAAGAAAAAAAAACTAAAGTTATTATCGCATTTGTTTGAATATTCGATAAGATTTTTTTCAAAAATTGTTTAAAAAATGCTAGTTAAGCGAACTTGGATAATTCAAAATCACGGCCGTGCTGTTTTTTTAGTTTCCACTTGAACTTTATCAAAAGTATTTTGTTTCATATTTTTTGTTGGAAAAAACTTATTATCAACTCTTGATATTAAGCTTTAATACTTGAAAATTCGCTTATTTATTTTATTATTTATCAAAACTTGATTTGTCAATATTTTGTTTGACAAGTTTTGAAACGTTTTATTATTGATTGATTCCTCCGTTTGTTAGTTCAAAAACAATAAAACTTCAATTGTCAAAACATTTATTCATCTTTTGTTTACTTTTTTTTTCTCGGAAACTTTTTTTTCATCTCTTTGAATCGGCTAAGCAGTTTTTCCAAAGGGATTGTTGTTGCGACATTAATTCATTTAAGATTTAATCTAAATGAAGCAATCTATTTGCTTTGGCTGATTTGAAACTCGAAGTAATAGAAAACGAAAATTTCGGTGTGGACAAACATGAATGGTTTATGTGTTGTGATGTATTTGTGTTCAAATTCACATTTTTTTCTTCTTCTTGAACATGTTCTAAAAAATTTGAATCAGAATAATGATGAAGGCAATCGATTATTAAGTGATATTATTATTATAAATTGTCCTCAAGTCCTTGTCGAAGATGTTCGATGTTTTTTAATCACAAATTTTTTTTGTGTTATTGTTGTGAGTATGCGGACAAAAACAAAAATCGTTAACAACAATGGACGTTGTTTTCTGTACGTCCTGAAACATTATTATCGACAAACACACTGGCAACATAGTTCGTGTTTTTATCCAACAAACTCATTCATTTTACGTTGAGCTCAATAGTGTTCCAAACTTTTTTTGCGACAACGATGACAACAGCATCAAAATTACAAATGACTGAGGCTAACCGGTGATTGCGATGGTTGTTGCTTGTTTCTTAGCATTGAATCAAATTACAAAATGTCTATTTTCATTCAATTTTTTTCTCTTAATAAAATTTTTTTCTAAACACTCTTACTCTTATATTTTATTCTGTAAATTGTCTATGTGTGTGTGTGTGTTTATGAATATTTCAACATAAAATTATTATTTTTTTAAGCAATTCACTTTTTTAGAAGTTTTTGAAGCTATTTACTACTAACAATTTGATCAACAACAAAAAAAGAGAATATTTCTGTTCTTGCTAGGAAAAAAGTGAACTTAAAAGATGTATATAAATTGCTTGATTTTCAATATCTAAAATCAATCGGAGTAGAAACATCACAAAAAAAAAAAAAAAAATTCAAAATTTTTTTCAAAATGTGGATGTTCAAAGTAATTTTTTGTGGTTGTTCTGTGTGTTTTCAAGTTTTATTAACCTGGTTTAATTTTTTTAGGTTCTTCTTGTTACCGCAGTTTGCTTTGCCACAAGCAATGGATATTATTGGTCCGGTGGAACTAAAGGCAAAGGAAGTGGCGGTGCTGGAGGTGGTTACGGAGGTAAAAGCGGTGGTGGCGGAAATGGTGGTAAATCATCGGGAGGAGGAGGTGGATATGGAGGCGGCGGTGGTGGTAGTAAATCTTCAGGAGGAGGAGGAGGTTATGGATCTTCGGGAGGTGGTGGATTTTCAAGTGGTGGATCATCAGGAGGAGGAGGTTATGGAGGTGGTGGATCATCAGGAGGAAGCGGAGGTCATGGTGGTGGAATGGGATTTGGTGGAGGCGGTGGAGGATTTGGAGGTGGTGGTGGTTTCGGTGGAGGTGGAGGAGGCGGCGGCGGTGGTGGAGGTGTTATTCAAGCTGCCATTAAAACCACACACACATTTGAAGAGCGCCCTGTTGATATTCCTTCTGAAGAAGAAGTATTGAAAAAATTTCAAGTTGAACAAATTAACTCTTAACTTTTATTTTAAGGAACCAACTATTATTGAAGTTGAAGGTGGAGCACTTCCACTTGAAATTCATTTTAAATCAGCATCTAGTCGAATCAAAGTGAAACAAAGTCATGAAAGTGGAGGAGGTGGTGAAGTAGAAATGACTTCCGCCGAAGAAGAGCCACATCGTTTGATACATGAAGTTCGAAAACCAATTATTCAAGAAGTCAGAGAAATTATTACTCCATACCGAAAAGTAAAAAAAAATGCTCTTTGTTAATACTAACATATTTTTTCATTAGGTTATTCAAGAAATTGAACCAGTTGTTGAAGAAATACATACTGTTGTTGCTAAAGGCCAAGGACGTGGTGGTGGCGGAGGAGGAAGAGGTGGCGGAGGACATGGTGGCGGAGGCGGTGGTGGCTCTAAAGGTGGTGGAGGAGGATATGGTGGTGGTGGATCTTCGGGAGGTGGTGGATTCTCATCAAGTGTATCATCGTTTGGAGGAAGCATGGGAGGTGGTGGCGGAGGATACTCAGGAGGTGGATCATCATTTGGAGGAAGCAGTGGCGGTGGTTCCTTCGGTACTAAGAGCTCTAAAGGTTATTGAAAATAACTCAATTCATCATTGTATTTATTTGCTTCATGTTCATATATTTATTTATTTACTCATTTATTCACAAAAATTACTGAAAATCAAATTTCTTTAAAAAATACAAAATTTTGAAAAACTATATAAGCTTTAAATAAAAATTTTCGACTAAGGTTTTCAAAAATCTTAAAATTGAAATAAAAGATGTTTATCATACTTGTTGAAAATATTTAAAAAAAGTTCTTAAATTTTACAGAACTTTAAAAATTACACCTATACCTCGCTTTTCGGCCTAGATACATTCCACGAAACTTGGCCAAAAAGCCGTATAAAGAATCAATTAATATAACACAAACTTATACAAATTCAATAGGATCGGTTCCAAATTTTTTGAATATAGCCTTTACTTATTTTTTTCGTCTTTTTTTCTATCCTAAATCAAGATGATATTACTGCGTTGGAATTTGAACTAAGGCTGTTGTTTTTTTCCATAAGAATTGATCAATAATTGCGTGTTTATACTTCAACAAAATGATCTCGTTGAACCTCTATTCAAATATATAACTAATTTCCATGAATCTATTGGATCTAAGGAACTATTTTATTTTTCTGTTGCTTTCAGTTAATCTGAGATCTTCCATCGATTTGTCCACAATTGTTTTATATTTAACCCAATCTTTTTCATCGCCGTTCAATGTTTCAAGTCTTTCATCAAATTCTTTTTTTTAATCTTTAATTTTGGAGTTAACGATCAAGCCTTTCTTCTGTATAGGCTTGTTGACCAATTCGAATTAACCAAATCAAAAATATATAAAAATTGTTACGAAAAACTAGCGAAGCTCCAATTTACTAAACAATTTTCCATCTACAATACTAAAAGATTGCAATAAAGGTTTTGTGATAGCAAGAATAGGGGTTTAATATTAGAAAAGTTTATTGCTAAAATAAAAAAAAAACAAATCACAATTTAAATGATAAAAATATCAAACCAGTTTTATTCGGTATTTTGAAGCTCTTAAGACCTTTTTTTTAAAAAATGAAAAATTTTTTTTGGCTGTTATAGCGAAACATTTTAGGCCGTAAATCGAAACTGTT
Organism: Octodonta nipae; assembly: GCA_034190945.1. Taxonomy (NCBI): domain Eukaryota; kingdom Metazoa; phylum Arthropoda; class Insecta; order Coleoptera; family Chrysomelidae; genus Octodonta; species Octodonta nipae. The sequence goes on along the minus strand of JAVLUE010000284.1, from coordinate 60,033 downwards.
CTTTAATTGAAGAAGGCCGCTATAGCGAAAGGCCGTATAAAGAGCGGCCGTATAGCGAGGTAAAGGTGTATATAAAAAATTTAACTTTAGAAAAGTTTGATTTATATTGTTATAATTTTTATTTCTAAGTCAATTCTATTTAAAACATCAAAAAGTTTTTAAAATCAATGGCAAGAAAAATTTCCATAAGAATCTTGCAGGCTTCTTTTTTTTTAAATCTAAGTATAAAATAAACTAAATTCATATTGAGTTTGCTGATTCAGAGAATAAAATCTTCAACAAAAAAAAATTAATTTAAAAAGTTCTGAAAGTTTGTGAAAAGAAACTCAATTTTTAAAAGCAAAATAAAGAACAATCAAACTTTTATTGAAACTGAAATCAATAATTAGACTACAACTTTATTTTAGCTATTTTTTATCTACAAATTTAGAGAAAAAATTCCTTGCTATTCGATAATCGAACTTCGGTCAAGGTTTGGCAAAAGGTTTTCTATGGTATAATAATCATAAATAATTTGAAACAATTTTTTTTATTGTAGCTTCTAGTTTATTTTGTGTTTTAAAGTTTCAGACATGCAGTTCAACAAATTATATTATGATGAAATAAAATGAAATTATTTAAAATTGATGTTTCGTTTCCATAAAAAAAAACTTTTCTTAAAACATTTTCTGATTTATATAATATGTGCAATTTTGATGATTTATTTCTTCGATTTATAACACAATTCTATTTTTTAAGATTATTGTTTTTTTTTACCAAAGTTTTAAAAACTTTTTTATTATTTATTATTATTTTTTGTTATTTCTCGAATATTCGATATTTTGAGATAGGAACTGAATTTTCTTCAAAATTATTTCTTGATAGCTTGCGATTTTTCAGTCAAACATGAGAAAACTATTTTAGCGAATGTTTTTTATAAACCAACAAATTAAAAAACAAATTTAAAAAAATTTTCTATTAGTGTCAAATTTTAAACTCTGATTGAAATAAGTGTCATCTGACATCCAAATTTTTCAACCCTGTATGAAAATTTTATTGAACGGATTTTTCTAATGCCCAAAATCTAAAGGCTGGAAAAATTTTGTCATTTTATCTGAAATTATTGCGAGTTTTTTTTTCATCTCTAAAGTCAGATGAATCCATTATTAATGGGGACTAATTAAATGAGCACTTTTTTTTCAAATTTTTGAGCGGTTTTTTTTCAATTTTTGAGCGGTTTTTTTTCAACTTTTGAGCGGTTTGAAAAAGCAAGTGAGCAGATCAAAATTTAAATGAGCACTTTTTTTTTATTTTTTGAGCGGTTTTTTTTCAATTTTTGAAAAGTTTTTTATATTTTTATTTATTTATATCATTCTACTAAATTTTAAAAGAGTGTACTTTTTTAAATATTAATTTAGCTTTAATTTGTATTTAAATTTTAAAAAAGTTTATTTTTCAAAAAGCTTGTATTTGATGATTGATTGATTGTATTTGATGATAATTTTACTAATGTACTAAATGTAGGGAGCGGGCCAAAATCCTAAAAAGCAGAAATTCTAAAAAGTCTAATCCCAAAAATGTTAACAATTTTATTATTATTATTGTTATTTAATTTTTGAAATCGTAAATAAATTTTAACAATTGCATTTAAATTGCATGTTGATCAATACATATAAATTTAAACTTTAAAATCAGTTTTGCATGGTTACACTTTTTCATCTTGACCAAAGGGATTAAGTTCAACGCAAGGTTTTTTTCATCCACCAGTCCAGGGTAATTAAAAAAATTCTGAATTTTTGCACTATGACAACTACTTCATAAAAATTTTTGACTAAGGTTTTCAAAAATCTTAAAATTGAAATAAAAGATGTTTATCATACTTGTTGAAAATATTTAAAAAAGTTCTTAAATTTTACAGAACTTTAAAAATTACACCTATACCTCGCTTTTCGGCCTAGATACATTCCACGAAACTTGGCCAAAAAGCCGTATAAAGAATCAATTAATATAACACAAACTTATACAAATTCAATAGGATCGGTTCCAAATTTTTTGAATATAGCCTTTACTTATTTTTTTCGTCTTTTTTTCTATCCTAAATCAAGATGATATTACTGCGTTGGAATTTGAACTAAGGCTGTTGTTTTTTTCCATAAGAATTGATCAATAATTGCGTGTTTATACTTCAACAAAATGATCTCGTTGAACCTCTATTCAAATATATAACTAATTTCCATGAATCTATTGGATCTAAGGAACTATTTTATTTTTCTGTTGCTTTCAGTTAATCTGAGATCTTCCATCGATTTGTCCACAATTGTTTTATATTTAACCCAATCTTTTTCATCGCCGTTCAATGTTTCAAGTCTTTCATCAAATTCTTTTTTTTAATCTTTAATTTTGGAGTTAACGATCAAGCCTTTCTTCTGTATAGGCTTGTTGACCAATTCGAATTAACCAAATCAAAAATATATAAAAAATTGTTACGAAAAACTAGCGAAGCTCCAATTTACTAAACAATTTTCCATCTACAATACTAAAAGATTGCAATAAAGGTTTTGTGATAGCAAGAATAGGGGTTTAATATTAGAAAAGTTTATTGCTAAAATAAAAAAAAAACAAATCACAATTTAAATGATAAAAATATCAAACCAGTTTTATTCGGTATTTTGAAGCTCTTAAGACCTTTTTTTTAAAAAATGAAAATTTTTTTGGCTGTTATAGCGAAACATTTTAGGCCGTAAATCGAAACTGTTCTTTAATTGAAGAAGGCCGCTATAGCGAAAGGCCGTATAAAGAGCGGCCGTATAGCGAGGTAAAGGTGTATATAAAAAATTTAACTTTAGAAAAGTTTGATTTATATTGTTATAATTTTTATTTCTAAGTCAATTCTATTTAAAACATCAAAAAGTTTTTTAAAATCAATGGCAAGAAAAAATTTCCATAAGAATCTTGCAGGCTTCTTTTTTTTTAAATCTAAGTATAAAATAAACTAAATTCATATTGAGTTTGCTGATTCAGAGAATAAAATCTTCAACAAAAAAAAATTAATTTAAAAAGTTCTGAAAGTTTGTGAAAAGAAACTCAATTTTTAAAAGCAAATAAAGAACAATCAAACTTTTATTGAAAACTGAAATCAATAATTAGACTACAACTTTATTTTAGCTATTTTTTATCTACAAATTTAGAGAAAAAATTCCTTGCTATTCGATAATCGAACTTCGGTCAAGGTTTGGCAAAAGGTTTTCTATGGTATAATAATCATAAATAATTTGAAACAATTTTTTTTATTGTAGCTTCTAGTTTATTTTGTGTTTTAAAGTTTCAGACATGCAGTTCAACAAATTATATTATGATGAAATAAAATGAAATTATTTAAAATTGATGTTTCGTTTCCATAAAAAAAAACTTTTCTTAAAACATTTTCTGATTTATATAATATGTGCAATTTTGATGATTTATTTCTTCGATTTATAACACAATTCTATTTTTTAAGATTATTGTTTTTTTTACCAAAGTTTTAAAAACTTTTTTATTATTTATTATTATTTTTTGTTATTTCTCGAATATTCGATATTTTGAGATAGGAACTGAATTTTCTTCAAATTATTTCTTGATAGCTTGCGATTTTTCAGTCAAACATGAGAAAACTATTTAGCGAATGTTTTTTTATAAACCAACAAATTAAAAAACAAATTTAAAAAAATTTTCTATTAGTGTCAAATTTTAAACTCTGATTGAAATAAGTGTCATCTGACATCCAAATTTTTCAACCCTGTATGAAAATTTTATTGAACGGATTTTTCTAATGCCCAAAATCTAAAGGCTGGAAAAATTTTGTCATTTTATCTGAAATTATTGCGAGTTTTTTTTTCATCTCTAAAGTCAGATGAATCCATTATTAATGGGGACTAATTAAATGAGCACTTTTTTTTCAAATTTTTGAGCGGTTTTTTTTTCAATTTTTGAGCGGTTTTTTTTTCAACTTTTGAGCGGTTTGAAAAAGCAAGTGAGCAGATCAAAATTTAAATGAGCACTTTTTTTTATTTTTGAGCGGTTTTTTTCAATTTTTGAAAAGTTTTTTTATATTTTTATTTATTTATATCATTCTACTAAATTTTAAAAGAGTGTACTTTTTTTAAATATTAATTTAGCTTAATTTGTATTTAAATTTTAAAAAAGTTTATTTTTCAAAAGCTTGTATTTGATGATTGATTGATTGTATTTGATGATAATTTTACTAATGTACTAAATGTAGGGAGCGGGCCAAAATCCTAAAAAGCAGAAATTCTAAAAAGTCTAAATCCCAAAAATGTTAACAATTTTATTATTATTATTGTTATTTAATTTTTGAAATCGTAAATAAATTTTAACAATTGCATTTAAATTGCATGTTGATCAATACATATAAATTTAAACTTTAAAATCAGTTTTGCATGGTTACACTTTTTCATCTTGACCAAAGGGATTAAGTTCAACGCAAGGTTTTTTTCATCCACCAGTCCAGGGTAATTAAAAAAATTCTGAATTTTTGCACTATGACAACTACTTCATAAAAATGTTATTTCTTGTAAGTTTCAAACTTTTGATCACAGGTTTTTTGTCATAAAAAAACAAACTTTTCCTGGTGCTGTTCCCCCATTAACCAGAGGACTGATTAGAAAAACAACTAACCACAGGTCATTGGTAACTTTTTTAAATTCATCGATTTAAATACAAATTAAAGCTAAATTAATATTTAAAAAAAGTACACTCTTTTAAAATTTAGTAGAATGATATAAATAAATAAAAATATAAAAAAACTTTTCAAAAATTTGAAAAAAAACCGCTCAAAAATAAAAAAAAGTGCTCATTTAAATTTTGATCTGCTCACTTGCTTTTTCAAACCGCTCAAAAGTTAAAAAAAAAACCGCTCAAAAATTGAAAAAAAAAACCGCTCAAAATTGAAAAAAAAAGTGCTCATTTAATTTTTTAGTCGCTCACTTAAATGCAAGCCATTATTAATAATGATTTTGAAGCACTTTTTTTATATGAACATGATTAATATGAAAAATGGAAGTATAAATTTAGTGCGAATAGCAAAGTTTAAATATTTGAAAAAGCCCGCGCAAAAGAAAGTGCAAAAGAGATTAGAAAAGTAGTATTAAGTTGAGAAGACTTGTTTGACACACATAATTTTTTATTCAAACTTGTTCGAATTGACAAATAAAATTCCTTTCTTACAAGTCGGCAGAATCTGGCCTGAGTGATCATGTAATTTTCAAAAAAACCATCTTACTTGACGAACTCCGGTTGATGGAGTCCCGAAAATTTCAAAAATTCAAGTTTTTAGTAAAAGTCAAGAAAAAAACTTTATTTTTTTTATTAATTGCGGTGCGCACATTGCTTTTTTTTAATGATATGTTATCTGTGAGATGTGTTTAAAGAGAAATACTTCAAGATAGTTTTTGTTGGAGACTAACCTAAAATTTTTGAAATTTTAATTTATCAATTCTATAAATAGGATAAAAATTTGTTTTCAACTCGTTAACTGCAAAGCAAGTTTTTGCAACATATAAATTGATAAAATAGAAATCAGAAAAAAATTGTAGCAAAAAATTTGACTGAAAAAAAGTAGTTATTGTTCATATTGTCCAGATAGCACGACTTATTTTAATATTTAAGCTAGATATTTTTCACGTTCTGTACCGCATTAATTTCTTTCGACCATTTTATTATAACAGTAGTTTCATTGAAACATTGACTAGTTTCAATTTTTACTCAAATTATTTTCTGCTTTACTGGTCACCGGTGACCCGTACGGCGTGCTAACGTGTTTAAAAAATGGTTCTAAAGTGATTAAATTAAACTTAGAGTTCATTTATTGTTCAAATTGTCAATATATAAAAATAAATCATTGTTCACTTTAAACATTTGATTTTTTTTCTTGCTTGATTTTAGCTTAAAACAATTTGGATCGTTTTTTTTCTTTAATTGAAATTTTAAATTACCAAAACAATCATAAACTATGGCTGCGCCGACTGCAACTCCATCCCAAGCCAAAGCCGATGATATCGATATTGATAGCAAAACTAAAGCCGTTTTTACGAAAAAAGGATACGATATTTTAGCGAAAATTGGTTCCGGTGCCTTTGGGCAAGTCTACAAGGCTAAAAACTTCAAAAATGATCTGGAATGCGCAGTCAAAGTGATGAACATGGATATGATGTCCAAAAAAGTTTGCGAGAAATTTTTACCACGCGAGCTATCAGCTTTGATGGAGGTCAAACACCCGTATGCTGTGAGGGTGTATGATATTATTCGTGCCAACCATCGAATCTACATTTTTATGGAGTTTGCAGGAAACGGAGATATCACAAGCTACGTAAAAAAACATAAAAGCCTCAAGGAAAACTTAGCCAGCGTCTGGTTTACCCAAGTCTCCGAAGCGGTTAATTACTTGCACTGTGACGTTCATATGGCTCATAGAGATATCAAGCTAGACAACATTTTATTAGATGAAAGTTACAATTGTAAATTGACCGATTTTGGGTTTGCAAATTTAATTCTAGACGATACCAACATCAATGATGTCGTTAGCGAAACGTTTTGCGGAACAGTACCGTACTACTCACCACAGTTGACCGCCAAAAAACCGTACAATCCATTCAAAGCCGACGTCTGGGCTATGGGAGTCGTTCTTTATGCGATGCTTCACAACCGATTTCCTTTTCACTTTCAAGACGTAAAAAAAATGTATAAAGAGCAAATCGATTATCCTGCATACATAAAAGGACGGTAAGAAACTAGAAAAAATTAGAACATTTAAAACTTCTTAAACTTTGCTAGATTCAATTCGGTCATTTCGAAACAAGCTCAAGATCTTATGTTGCAAATGTTTCATCCAAATGATTCTACCCGAGTTTCCATGGCCGAAGTTTTGACAAATGAATGGGTCATTCGAAAAGGCAAATGCAACAATAACCAATAAAAAAAAGATTTCAATCTGATTTGGCCATATCTTGAAACTTGAAATGCTTTTAATTTGTTTTTTTTTTGTTTAAATAAATAAATTTTTTTTTAATAGAAAACAATTACCTATTAGTATCATTTTTAATAGCTTATCTTGTTTCACAGGTTTGCATTGAGAATAAATGAGGTTTTGCGAAGAGCAAGAGAGAATTCAATGTATTTTAAATCTGAACCAAAGAAATTTTTTTGTAATATGACAAACATCGTAACTATGTTCGGAAAATATCTGTATAGAAAAAATTGTTTGAAAATTTAAAAAAACGGCTATTGATAAAAACGGATTTGAAATAGTAAATTTTGAAACTCGAAACAATCATCAATGGAATCAAAAATATCTTCTTTTTTTCAATGTCCACATTGAAGTTTCTCAATTTTCCGTTCACCAATGTGTTAACAGCAATTAGATTTATTTCAGATAAAAAAAATAATCAATTCAATATTAACAATAATAAAGGAACAAAATTGCGAAATTAAACAATGATTGTTGTTGAGCATAACACTTCAATTGAAAAGGATGTTCCAACATCCCAAATGACAATTGATAGATGATTAATGAGCTACTAGATTTAATGAATTTTAAATGTATAAAAATTGTTGACACATTCCCTACAAAGTGACATTTGAGCTTGAAATTTCATTTGATGTTTTATTTTCGATTCAAAATCTTTTATATAACGAAATAGATACTTGGAATAGAAAAAAACCGCTCGGATCACACTACGGTTAAAGCTAACCTTTTTTAACATTTCTTTCACGGTTAGGCTAAAAATATAAACTTGTTTTGAATCAATATTCTCAAATTTAATTAGAGAGTCAACATGTTCCAAAAGAAACGAACAAAAACTAGTTCCACTTTTGCATTCGATGAAATCTTTTTCAAGTCTTTTATCAATTTAAATTTGTATTTGATTGGTAGAACTTTCAACATTATTTTGTCTTTGTTGAATTTGAATGAAATGTTAAGGTCAATTGCATACCTAAATAAAATTTATTTTTTTTCAACTTATAAAAATTACTTAACGATTTTAAAAAACATTTTTTTCTTATTGAGAATAAAAATAATTTTGCTATCACTTTGTAGGAAAACAATGATGAACCGATAGATGAGGATTAAAATCGAATAAAGCTCAATTTCACATAAACATTTAGAGTATGATTATAAATTTATTTAAAATTCATTTTAAAATCAAGTTTTAAAATTTTTTTACTAAAGGTATTTTCAAATTTGAATAAATAACACCTGAATGTAGAACAAGTTGTTCGCAAATACTGTTCATAAAATACGGATCATATTCCTTGTGCAATTGTGTATGAAGCAGATTTGTCAACAATTTAGTGTTTTTTTTCTCCATCACTAAAAATTGTACCTAAATAAAAAATAAATAAGATGCGCAAATAAATTTTTTCATCTGAATTAGATTTAAATATAAATCCATTTTATTGTGCAATATTTTACTTTCAAAATTTGTTTATTTTTTCAAGTTTTGAAGCTCGATAATTTTTATTAGCAAATGTATTCTTTCAAACTAAAAAAATGGATTCTTTACAATCGTTGCAATTGAGCAATGATGAATCATCTCAAGATTGGATTGCGATTAAAGAAAACTTATTCTCTTGTAAAAATGCTTTTGAATCATCTAGCAGTGTGAATGCTTCACGCCGATCAAATCAATATCGTTTCAAGACTCGATTGAACAAATTTAAATTTTGGTAGGATACAATAATGTGGATAAAATTTTGGCCATCACTTATTTAGGTGAAAGTAGATGTGTCTCGCATGAAAGATCAGATTCTTTGGTTACTTCTCTAAAGTATTTCCTTTATTTTATTGAGTTTGATTTAATTTTTTGTTTGTGATTTTAGATTTGAAGATTTCATCAATTTTCACAATGATATTTCATTAATTTGCACCGATGTCTCTTCAGTTTTTGAACCAGTTCGTTTTACGATTGATCGACTGATTGATGAGAATTCGAAATTCTATTATATTAAATATTTGTTTGGGTAATTATAAAACTTAAAAAATTAAAAAATCGTTATTCGTTAACCACAAAATTCATTGCTCACTTTTATTTTAGATAAAATTACTAGTTTTTGAACAATTATGTTAGTGTTATTTCTTGATATTTTTTTTCAATTTGTTCTTTTTAAACCATGTGAATCATTTGTCTTAAAATATTTGATAGTCGTTTAAAAAATTCTTGGAACACTTCAGTGTTCTACAATACTAAACTCATAATAGTCATTAATAGCGTGACCATCTCAAAACCTTGTCTCATCTGGAAACAATGACTTAAAAAAACAGATAATGCAACCATAAAACCATAAATTATGCAATCAATTATAATGGTCAGGTTAAATATGTTCTCTGGATGCTTCAACTTGACTCTATTCGACTATTAATATCTTGGCCAGTTTTTATCCGTTCAACTAATATTTACACATAATTCCATGTACATTTTAATGTAATCCATTTTTTTTTAATTATTCTTATAGTTTAACTTCCAAAATCAACGAATTTGAAATTGAACAACTAATTCAAGATTATTTGAATTCTATAACGGAAAAATGTGGTATCCATTTGGTTAAATCTTTGCTTTTCGATCGCAATTCGTTTGACGATTATGAAGAGAATCAACATCAATTTCAATTGCAAGGTTTTGAAAGCCTTGTTGAAAAGTATTATGAAGAGCTCAACGTTATATTGGATTTAAGGAAGAAAGCCACAAGTTTATTGAACATTATTGAACTTTATAAACTTGAAGATAAAATTGTTCTAGAATTGAGACAATCATTAGGTGAAATGTATTTTTATCAATTAAAACCGTTTTTATTATTACGTGAGATTTCAATTGAAAAAATGGAACAATTTTTTTCCATTTTAACTTCAAATGACTATGGAAACCGAGTTAAAATTCAAACTCAGGTAGCTTTGAAAAGTTGTCAAAATGATTATTTTTCTTCTTTAAGCACTATTCATCATTTGTATTTGGATTATTACCGTCATACAGTTAAATTATTGTTGGATCAATTATCCAGAGCTAGTGATGATCAAAAAAGATATGGTCAAAATTCTATTGCTCATACTGGAACTAAAAATCGATTGGAAAATTTAAAAGTTCAATGTGCCAATGAAAAAATAAAATATTTGAATTGTAAAAAATCATCGCTCGAAAGTAATTTTTCAAAGTTTACTTGGGATGCAAAAGTTTTCGATAGTTTCGCACTTCAAACTGACTTTGAAAAAGAAAGTTTTCCATCATTGGAAGCTCAAGTCGAATTGATTGATATCAAAATGAAAATATTATTTGAAGAAAATGTTCTCTTCAAATTAGAGTTATCAAAAATGTTCGATAAAATGGACACACAATTTTCGATTGATTTCTACGATGCTGTTGAATCTCCGGAACAATTTAATCTTATTGATCAACAGATAGAAAATGCTAATTATAAAATTGGTTCGGAAGTTCGAAGCATCAAATCGAAAATGATAAAAAATGCTCAACAAAGAGCTAAATTGAGAACAAAAAAACTAAAAATCATAAAACCAGGGCAAACAAATATCAATGCCACGATGAATTCATTTTTGAAGATAACCTTTCAATAGAGAAATCAAATAAAGATTTTTCAACTTCAACAGCTTTCTCTGAAACCAAAATAAACAATCAAAAGTTGAAACGTTTTCGGAAAGAAACTTTGTCTAGGTTGAAACGATACAAAATGAAACAGCTATTAATAAACAAGAATGAGCAGACAGAACAAAATGATTCAAAATTTGAAGAATTTGAAGCCAATGATTTATCAAATTTCAACGATTTAAATTTTAGCGAAAATTTCAATTTTTCTCCGATTCCCAATGACTCAGAAAATTCAAAAAATGTTTCAGTTTCTCCATCAACTTTTGAAAACCAAGCAGATAATAATTTGTTTTTGCAATCTCCACCACCACCGCCGCCTCCTCCTCCACCACCCCCACCTCCGATTTTGTTTTCGAACCTTAAATCTAAATCTATTGAGTTGAAGAAAAATTTGAAAAATATTGAGCCAAAAGAGAAAAAAACTGGCGCAACAATGATTGATTTTGATGAATTGTTGAGTATGCGTAATCGGTTACGTTCCACCAAAGATAGAAAAATTGAAAATAAAATTACTAATGAGATAACAAACAAAGATTGTTATAACAATCTACTAAAGTCAACTTTGAAACAAATTCGTCTTGTAACAGAGAATAATGACAACAGCGATGATAACGATGAAGACAAAGATTGTTTCGATGATTTTGAATGATTGATTTGTGATTTTTTTTCTGTTTTCTTTTTTGTAAAAATTTATTTTCAATAAAATAATTTATCTATTTTTATGAAAGCATTTCTTTAGTTTTACTCAACTTTCGGTAATTTTTATCATTTCTTTCTAACCGAAATACCAGTAGTGTATTTCTTTCTGGCAAAGCTTCATATTTTTCAAATTTATAAAACATCATGTCATAAAATGTGTTTGAAAATTAATTATAATTAGAATTTCTAAGCCAAATTAATAATCTACCGAAAGAATTAATGGAACTACTAATTGCAGTTGAAAATTGAAATCGAAAAATGATCGTAAGGCGCCTACCTCTACTACACAAGCAATGCCACTTTTTTTTTTGCTTTTTTTTGTTCTTTATAATCATTTGTGCTTTGATTTCTGTCATTAACCGTTTTTTTATCAAACAACAATGGTAGAAATAGTCGCAAAGATGCTACAATCAGAAATGAAAAAACGGCATATAAAATGCGAGGTGCTTGTCTTGTCACAACCACTTCGTTTTTGTTGTTGGTTGCTAAAACTTGTACACACCACACCATCATCATTTCTCACTTTCATCATTATTGTTTCTCGCCTACATTTGATCAAACGCATTACATCACCTACAGTTGGTATTTTCCCGATTCTAAAGAATCTCAACAAAAAAAAATTTAAAATTCTTCAACCAAATTTCAATTAAAAAGGTAATTATTATTACGTATTTCTATTTCCATGAAATATCTTGATAAATCACTGTGCCTTCGAAATTATTCAAAACTGATTTGTTTGTTGATTCGAATTGTTTTCTTCCAAAATTGATTCAGTTAATTTCTAATTTCACGTTTTCTACAAACCATTTTCATTGCATGTTCAAAGTTTTGTGTAATTTTTTTTTCCCAAAGTTTCTTTAAAGAATTATTGATTTGATTCTATGTTTGTGAATTTTTTCCAAATCTCATTTATTTGAAACGACTAGAGTTTTTCCCTTTATCAAACGGTCATTTTTATTTTTTTCACAATAGTCCTACAAAACATAAACACAGCCGCCATTTTGTTTCTTGGTGTTTCTTGCTCGCGCTCTGTGTTACTCACTATTTGTGGTGTTCGACTCAGCCTTTGTTGTTGGTAGGTGGGATCTTTGCGCTAGAGCTGTTTTATTCCACTCTCCACATGCACAAACACATCGCCCCGTTTAGCTTGTTTTTCCAGCTGTGTGTGTGTGTTGATGTTCAAACGCTATATAGCGCCGATTATTGCGAAAATGGTTTCTAATCATTTCCAGAGTCAACGAATGAATCTGATTTTTGAATTTGAACTATATGGCTCGAATCAAAATTACCAATGTTCCTTAGAGACCTAGACAATTAGATTTTAGCGCCAAAACAAACGAAAACATGTTTGTTTTGTTCTATCTTCATTTTAGTTGCTAGAAAATAAATTTTTTTTTCGAACGCTTAAAACTGTGTTGCTGACATAGCTAGTTTTTTTGTTCTTAATGCGCATGTCTCATGCACTCGATGTTTTTACGCCTCTACCATTTTTTTTCCCTCGAAATCGCTCTCTATTGTTTTTGTTTTGCATCATCCTCGTCTCTTGTGTTTAGAAAATTTTGGTCATCTTAAATCACTTTTGGATTCTTATTTTAAGTTTTTAATAGCCTCCCGATTTCTAAAATTTGCAATTTGTAAGAGATTTGTGAAATTTTTAACCCAAACTTTCAAATCTCTTCTCTTAAATACGATCAACAATATATTCTAATATTGAAACTGTCATATTTTATCACTTATAAACATTATTGATATTCTTTTGTTTAATTTTATAGAATTTGATTTGAAAAATGGCTCGTACTAAGCAAACTGCACGTAAATCCACTGGTGGTAAGGCACCGCGTAAACAATTGGCCACCAAAGCAGCTCGTAAATCTGCACCAAGCACTGGTGGAGTGAAAAAACCTCATCGTTATCGTCCCGGTACTGTTGCTCTTCGTGAAATTCGACGTTATCAAAAATCCACTGAGTTGCTTATTCGCAAGCTACCATTTCAGCGATTAGTCCGTGAAATAGCCCAAGACTTTAAAACTGATCTTCGTTTCCAGAGTGCTGCTATTGGAGCTTTACAGGTCAATTTTAAGGAAATATCATTTCAAACATCTGTATTTATTTTTTTATTTTTTTTTTGCCAATTCAGGAAGCCTCAGAAGCATATTTGGTTGGTTTATTTGAAGATACCAATTTGTGCGCTATTCACGCAAAACGTGTCACTATCATGCCCAAAGATATTCAATTGGCTCGTCGTATCCGCGGTGAACGCGCTTAAAAATATAACCACCAAAAAAAAAATTCTGAAATTAATCTCATTTTTTTTATTCTTTTAAATTTAAGTTTATGATATATCATAGAAATATATATAGCATACATACCGATTTTATTTATTCGGTTATTATGAAAACAAAAATACAAGCTGCACTTTAAATATTTTGTGAGCGCGATACTTTAATCAATTTGTTCATTTTCTTTTTTTCAAGCAAACAAAAAGCATGAAGCATTTTCGATTTATTTGATGATGATGAATCTATTCAGCAGTGATCATTCGTTTTTTTCAATTGTATCAATCATTTGTGGTTAATACTTTACTAAACAGAAAAAATTCAACAAAAAAAAAAAAAAAATATTCACTTTCATATGACACACACAAGTTTTATTGATTTAATATATAAATATCTATTTTTTTTTTTTTCATTTTCTAATTTTTAGACTTGATCTTAATTTCAGACTTGATTTGAATAAATTCATAAATTTTTTTTTAAAAATAATTTGTTTGTTTCTTTTTGTGTTTTCTCGAATGTTTCCGCTTGACATGATTCCGATGATGAGATTTCGATTTTCTACTTCGCTCATTTGATTGAATCAAAATCGATGGCACCCGATAGGATTCAATTGATGGATGATTGCCAAGGCCTAATGGATCCACAACCTCGGTAAATGCTGCCAAATGATAGAGTAGATACTCGATGAAGTACATGGTGACTGGCGAGAATCCAGTGAAAGTTATGGCTTTATCACTGAGGAGAGATAAAATTGAAAAAAAAACATTTAAACGCATAATTTGATGTCTAAAAACTGACCTACAACAATGAAATCCAGAAGTGAGAGGTAAAATGTGTGACGTCCAATATGAATCAAAAACTGGAATGAGCTGAGGGTTCATGTGTTTCTCTGGTCGGAATAGATGAAATCGGCTACCGCCATTCATTGTTCTTTCGTCCAATGTGTTAGATGGTTTAACACCATATAATGCAAGATGCATACCAATGTAAGCATCAAAGAAACCACTCCAAACAACTTGATTGTTAGATTTTATTGTCGAGCAAGAGCTATGATTGGTAAACAATGATTTTGCGATCAAATTGACTGTTCCACGACTCAACACAATACCGGCTTCATGAGCATTATAAACACCCAAAAAGTAATGCTGTACAGGATGTCCAATGTAAAATGTTTGCATTGGATCAGCTGAAGCAACATAATGCCGAAGATTCTCAATAATGGCATAGGTTTTATCTGTTGTTATTATCAACCAATCGTATTGATTGTATTTACTGATCAAATCAGTGAATGCCAAACAAAAAGTTTTTGTTGAAAAAAAATTCTCGTCTATTGGTTCTATTCGAACGTAAGAAATATTTTTTTTATCTTGATAAGGCCCGTAAAATATGGCATGATTGCAATGTTTTGTCCAGGTATTTTTCAATGCCTTTTTTAAGGCACGAGAAGTAGTCAATACCATACAGAGTATTCTTGTTTTATTGAAAAGAAATTCAGTTTCAGTTTCATAATTTTTTCCACTATAGCTGAGTAGCTCACGATTTATCGAAACGCTTTCATATCCTTGATCGGCTAACCATTTATCGTAGTTTGGTTGGTTTTTCAAACGACTATCCAGTTTGCTTTGCCAATGTTGAAAAATCTTCAATTTGTTGATTGGTGAATGAAGGTTCATTATGCATGATACCACTTGTTCGTAATTGTGCCAAACTAGAGCAAACAATGCTCCAGATAAAACAGAACAGAGCAGAAGAAAAATTTTTAAAACACAGACGAACGTGAGTTTGTCATAAAAAAACATCTCCAATTTTGGTTACCACCTGTTGACATTGAAAACAAAAGTTTTAATTCATTGAAAATTCAACAATAAAACAATGAAATGAAAAAAACTGATAGATAAAACAAAATTCATAATCTTCTTAATAAACTGTAGTTTTTCGATGTGGACTTTCTTAATGAAGATCCTTTTCTAAAAATGGACATGAAAACATTGTAGAAACTAATTTTCCCGATATGTTAAATAAATTGTCCAAAGATGGCAGGACAGCCGGTAATTTCTGAATGATTTGGAATTTTACGAATTCAAACTAAATTTTTTATCATGATTATCTTATAATATTCATCGTGTCTTTTTATTTTGTTATTCAAGTTTTTTTTCAATTTTAAAATTCTATATTATATAACTATATTATTAGATATTATTTTAATATTCAATTTTAACTTTTCTTTTTTTTGAGTTTCTTTAATTAAAAAATTTCTGTCGAAACAACATTTCAACAAAGTGTTTTAAGCGTTTTGAATTTCTAAAGTCAAGTTATTCAAATGACCAGGACAACTTTCAAAGATTCCAAGTTTGTTTCAACTTTTGTTTAAATAAAATTTCTTACATTTCAAATAAAAGAATAGTGATCGATTAAAACCGTAGCGAAATAATGGAAGATATACTTGATCGGTCCTGTGCAACAAAAAGGTTGGAGACCACTGGTGTAGCAAAAATAATTCTTCATGAAATCAAAAGTAAGAATAAAAATTTTAAGACTAAGAAAGTTCCACTGCTGAAACTTGAGTTGATTTTATTCTAACATATTTTAAAATTAGTTCTTATGTAAATTAAAAGCAAAAAATTGAAATTTTTAGAAAAACGTTTATTATATTTCAAAAAAAAAAAAATTTGATTAGATCGAGGTGATGGTAATGAAGAGAAAAAAATTTATGAAAAATGACTGAAAATGAAAGTCATGGAAATGATTTGAATCCAAGTTTTTTTTAAGCACGAGATTTGTAAGCGTTGATTCCGCTAAGACCAGATATTCGACTGTTTCCTCCTTCCAAAATTCGAATCGGACTGTTACTACTGCTGAAAGACGAAGGTTTACTAGATGGGCTGCTACTGCTTCCAGCGGAAGATGGAACAATAGATGATGATGAAGATTGGGCAAACGAAATTCCTTGTGTTTGATCATTGAAATAGGCCACATTGGAATTTGGTGATGCAATACTACTTGAAGAAGACTTGCTTGAGCCTGAACCGGAGCTTGAAGTTCGAGCTGCTGTAGCTACAGCTGGTGGCTGATTACTGGCTGCTGCCGCGTATCCTCCACCGCCACCTCCTTTGATTCCAGTCGACATACCTCCTCCAAAACCACCTGCTCCTCCAGCGTAATCATTGGCAGTCAATTGGGGTCGTGGTTCCCCTTTGGCAATAATGGTTTGAATTTCCTAAAGAAAAATTTAATTATGAATATTTTGAAGGAAAAATACTCTAAACATACTTCTTGCACTGGTTTAATTTCTTGAATGACTCGTCTGAATGGAGTGATAATTTCACGAACTTCTTGAATCACAGGTTTGGTTACTTCATGAACCAATCGATGAGGTTCGTCTTCGGAAGATGTTTGTTGGGCTTCACCAGCTACTCCTGGTTGATGGGTTTGCACAACATTCAAGGCGCTAGAAGCCGATTTAAAGTGGATTGTCAATGGCAAATTACCAGCATCTACTTCAACGATTTGTGGTTGGGGTAGCTCTTGAGGTACGTTTACGTGGCGTATTTCAACTGTGTGTGTGGATTGAACGGCAGCAGTAACAGGGCCACCTCCAAACCCAGAAACTGGACCAACACCACCCCCACCACCGCCACCACCACCGCCTCCATAACCACCTCCACCACCACCACCGCCACCTCCATAGCCACCAGCTTGGCAGGTAGCCACCAACAATGAAGTGAACACAAATAACTGTAAATGTTAATTGGTGAAAAAATATGATAAAATATGGTAAAGGGTCTTTTTGGTACCTTGAACATGATGGAAATACGATAGTTGAAAATTATAGAAAATTTTTTTTTTATAAATAAACTCAAGCAATGAATGACTTGAATTCAATATTATTTCATCGTCTTTTTATACTAAGACAGTTTTTATTTCTAATTTAAGTGTTCTTTACTGGCTCAAATGCTTAAAGCAAATTATTATTCTCTCTAAAAAAAAAAAATCTCTTTAAAACAAAAACAAAAAAAAAACGGACAAACTAAACAACTGGTTGAAATAACGGCAAGCCGGATTTCTTTCTTTTTTTTTCTTCTCAAGTTTTTTTTTTCTCCAAATTTTAGACTCTCTAAAAAAACTTCTTCGGTTTTGTATTGGAACGTGCGAAACTTCGAATATAACAACAATATAATTAAAATAATCATAATCATAGCCCTCATAATCACCATCTCATCGTCGACTTGGTCAAATTTTCATAATCGTATTCACCGCGAAACGGGTATAGAAACTGATGAACAAAATACACTAACGCACATAAGCGAACATTAATATATTAAGGATAAACGTGCAACGGGAAAATGAAAGAAAGCAAAAAAGTCTGAATTAGAAACAACCCGACTGTTGCTTCTTCTTTTTCTTTTTTTTTTTTGCATGTCATGCATGGTTTTAATTTTATTTTATTTTACTTTTTCTTTTCCTCCAACACACACATCCCATTCAATTCAATCTTCAATTAATCTCGAGAAGTTTTTTTTCTTCTTCTCTAAATTATGTTGGGAGATTTCTTGATATTTGTTGGTCGCGGTGGTGATGGTTTTTGTTGTTTCAGATGTTTTTCTTATCTCTTCATTATTATTGTAATTTTTTTTCATTTTGTTAATCGGCTAGATTAGCCGAAATTGAAAAGACTCCGTACACACACACACACACACACTTGTATATATTCAAAAACTACTCCACAACAATCACGCATTTTAATAATGTTGTGTCCGTTTTAACTAGTCCCGTTTTTTTTTTCACATCCATTCATCGTTTCTTTATGATATTTTTTGTTGTTGTTGTTTTGTCTAATAATCAATCACGGACACGGATCTCATCTAAATGCTTTGACATATCGAGATTCATTTCCTATAGATTTGTTTATTTATTAATTTTACTTGGTTTTTAGTTTCACTGTTTTGTTATTGGCATCCTTTGAAACACATGGAAATAGACACTTTTGTTTATTCTTATTCGTATTATTACACATCTTAACAACTGCCTATCGAAATTGCGCATATCAACTGTTTTAATTTTGAAGATTTTTTTTCTAATGCTATTTTTTAAAATCTTATATCATAAAAAAGTTGTCTCAATTACTGTAGTATAGTTTTTAGACAATAATTTGAGAGCAAAAGTTAACTTGAAAAGTGGTTGAAGCAGTTTCACGGTTCTACCGATAATGTGAAAAAAAAATGTTTCAGAAGGGCTAGTTTATTTATTTTGGCTTATTATGATGTTCGACTTTCCTTTTTTTTCCAAATACAAAAACTTATTTATAAAATTTTTTTTTTTTACATCGAAGAAATTTGCTAAAAAACTTGTGAAATTAATAAGACAAATAAATTAAGGGTGAATTTGCTTTTGAATCCTATTGCTTGATTTTGGGTATTCGAGTCAATGTGTTTGTGTGTTTTGATTATTCGCATAATTTTTTTTAATCTTATTGTATTTTTTAATCTTACGTACATTCCTCTATTCATTAATTATTAAATCTAAGTAAAAAATATATTCTTTAAAAAAAATAAACCAAAAATTCTAACTAGTGTGATTAATTTAGTGTTAATCTTAAAAAAAAATTGTCGCGATTGTGCGATTGATTAACTTTAAATTAAAAAGACTAAAAATAATTACGACAATGGCCAATTTCAGCATGTTTTCACCTCCGATTCGGAAATGAAGTTCCTAGGAATTTTGTTCCCACAAAGCGAGTTAACACTTTGCTTTTGAATTTTCCAAAACAGAAACAACAACAAAAAATAATAAAGATCGTTTTTTTTTATCTAAAATAATCAGCTTAAAAAAAATAAATTTTCATATTTATTACTTCCTTGTTTTGACATTAGCAGAAGACGCAATCCAAAAACTTTCAAATAAATCTATTTTATTAATAAATTTTTTCTTGAAAAAAAAAAAATTCTTTGTATTATTATTATAGATTTCATAAATTTTATTTTAAGGATTTCAGTTTTCACTTATTTTCACTGATTTATCACCTCTGAGGTATAACAAATAAACAAGTGTTCTGAGTGCCGCCGACGCGCGCCGCTCCAAGTTTCCAACACTAATTTTAGTTTATTTTACCATTCAGAGAATGTGACTGAAGAGGAAGGGGAAAAATAGAATGAAATAAAATAGATAATATATAAATTGAGAAAATAAAATTAACGTTTATCTTTTTGTGTTTTAAAATAATTATAATCATCATTATATTAAACAAATCAAATTAATTCTCCAAAATATATCACAAAAAAAGATATCACAATCATAAAATAATTTTAAAAAAAAAAATTCAAAAAACTTTTGGAAACTATTTTTGAATTGAGTTGAAAAAAAATTTGCTACTAAACTATTGCATAAATTTGAAGAAACTCAAATTGAAACTGAAATTTTATATTTTTATATTCAATTTAGTTTTTTTTTCAATTTAAACACTTTGCGTTCGTTTTACAACAGAAATGATTGAGTTTCTTGTGTTTCACGGAACTTATCAATTATGCTAATCTTCCCAATAAACAATTGATGTGAAACCGAGGTTTTCCTGGAAACAGTTTTTCTAAATAACAGTATCAATCAAAAAACTCAGTGCAAATATGCTAAAAGATCTGTAGATTTCTGATAAATTGAAATGAAATGGAATTATAATGAAAAGATTTCTATCTTTTAAGTTGATGGGCTAGCTTTTAAATTCAGCCGAAACTATAGAATACAAAAATAACTTAAAATTTTTTCAAGAGTGTTGCCTGTTACAATTAAAGGTCCGTCTACACACAACCGGCACGGCACGATAACGGCACATTTTTTGTTCAAGACATAGCTTTTATATGCCTGATTCTGAGTTTTTGAGTCAAAACAATTTATAACTTAAAAAAAACTTGCTGTTTGTGTATGGACACAGCTTTATTTTTTCCGTTATCATATAAAGAAAAAAATGCCGTTATCGTGCCATGCCAGTTGTGTGTAAATGGACCACAATTTGGTAATGATAACCATTTAAATTTAATAAAAAAAACAATTTTGTTGTGTTATAAACGCAAATTTTTTGGATTAACTCAGGGCTTCTTAAACTTTTTTCATTCACAATCCCATGGCTACACTCTATAACTGAGAGGCTATTCTTATTAATCTCTTTCGCGACCCTATTTGATGTCTCGACCCATAGTTTAAGAAGCTCTGGATTAACTGGTTCGAACTAGGCCCTCAGCTTAGCAGTCAGCATAAGAGGTCCTGTAAGATCTCAACAAACTAGACAGCTTACTAAAAAACATTTATTGGCTAGAAACATGATTTTCGGCCAGATTCAAGGGGGGGGGTTTATCGCTAATGTTCAATAATCTTGATGATCATCATGATTTGTAGTAGTGTGTCTGTGATGGGAATTAAGATAAAATTTTCTTCCACTATCTTCTTCAGTTTTCAAAGAAAAAAAAATTGTTCGTATTGTTCCATTCAGAAAAAAAAGTTAATTTATTTGAAACTATGGTAGAAAGAAAAACATAAAACTTCTTAAACCTAAAAGAACAGAAAATTCACACCAATTCTAATCAAACATAATACAGATTTTTTTTTGTTGTTGTTCTCTTTTTTTACATTATCAAGATATCTTTCTTTTTGACTAATGGTCTGAATAATAGTATGAAACAAGGATGATGGATGTTCATTCTGATGAGCTATGTTGTATTTTTTTTTTTTTTTTAATTGCCTGCTGTGATAACGATATTTTGAGACACAAACTAAATCAAACCGTTGTATGTTTAGAAATGATGAACATCGTTTACGGAACAGAAGTGTAGTTTTTTTTTTTTAAACAGCACGATTCAACGATATTGAATCGTTTCTCATTAGTTTTTCTCTAATTAAATTGAGTTTAATGGGTTTTGTTAATGTTATTGACGATGTTTTTGTATTTGTACCAGCTCTATTTTAGCTCTCTCTCTCTCTGATTTCTACTAAAAACTTTTATATGACATGCATTACCTAGTTTTATGTTTTTTGGCTTATACATTGTTGAGAAGTATAAAGTATTTTATTTTCCGGATTCTGAGATCTTGACCATAGCTTAATAAGCAACTTTTTAGAATATAATTTTTCTTATAACGTGTGTGTTGTAGAATAATGATACACTTTGCTATTAGAGTAGAATTCGTAATTTGTTCAAACAAAACGCTTAATAAGTGTGTTTTAGTAAAAAACTACCATTCAGTTTAATGTCAATATCGATATATTTCACTAAATTTTTAAGATTTTAATCGATTTAAATTCTCAAACTACTACGTAAACTTTTTCGAAGACGATGTAATATATGTACAAGCTTAGCGTTTTCTTCTGTTAGTTGATTGTAAGTGACGTTTGAATAATAATCATCGTGCGAATTTTCATCAGAATGCAGTAAACTTTTTTGTGAGCTTATCAAATCAATATTCCAAGTGTCATTTGACAAGTTCTCTTGAGGATATTTATTAATGAAATTTTTTCTGGTACGATCAAAAACATTTGTTTCTATAGAAAAAATAGAGGGCTTCACATCATCTTTGGGGTTACTTTCTTTATAATCTTTAGTTTGTACAAGTATTTTAATCAAGTCTAAATCATCCAAGTTTGATTCCAAAAATTTAGTTTTTGAGAAAACTGTTTCAAGAATGTTGTTTGTGGTTTTTTTCTCCGACTCAACTGAATCGGGAAGTTTTTCATTGAAAATAAGATGAGAATTTTTATTTATTGAAGTAATGATGGCTTGTTTATGAGAGACTTCTTGATCATCGATTGGTAATATTTGCATATCTCCATCCTGTTGAAACGAATCTTTCATCAGCAAACTTGAGTAATATATTGCGATTCTTCAATCATCTGTTCGATTCGTTCTGTTAAACAATGATTTCCGATAAGATCTTTGATTTTATTCTTGTCAATAAAAATAGCGCTATCATCAGGATAAGAATTAATTTGTTCTGTAATGTAACCATCATCACCATACGTTGTTTGATGCTGACCACTCTCATCAATGATTATTGACTTTGTCAATTCCGTTTCTAAATTTGATTTATCTAACGTTGAATGGTGATCGGTTAGAGTTTTCACATCAACAACAGAATTATCCAACTCTAAGCTTCTGTCTTTTTTAACACGTTTACTTTTTTTTGATTTCAGTTTTTTACTTTTAGTAGATTTTTTAGATTTTTTAGCTTGTTTTGCTGTAGCGGTTTTACTTTTCTTTGATTTCGCTTTGCTGAAACCGCCATAAGCGTCTTCTTCTTCATCATCATCTAACAAACTGTGGTGGGTTTTAGAGTTCTTGTCTCGTTTACTTTTACCATTCTTCTTTTTTTTCTTTTTGGTTTTAGGCTGATAAAAGTTTTCCTCATCTTCTTGAACTTCTTCTAATTGATAGATACAAAAAAAATTCAGAAATGAAAATTATTATTTTCAATTTACCTTGTTTTCTATAATATAAATAGGATGAAATTGCAAACAAAACTGTACAATGAACAAACATTTAACGAAAAAACTTTGATTACTCCAAAATGGAAAAAACTGATTCCAACCTTCTTCATTTTCAATTTTGCTGTTTTTTGATCTAAAACTGAAATCATTGTTAAATTTATCGTCATTGTTTTGATCTCTTTCGTTTTCTTCTTTTTGTTCGAATGATTTATCAAAGATTTGACTATTGTATTTAGGTAGTTTCTGTAATTGAGAACCAGAAACCGGCTGACGATCTTTTTCTTGAATCGATTCTCCAACATCATCGTCATCATTATCGGAAATTTCGCGATTAGAAGGTTTTTTCATTTTAAGATTTGTTTCTGAAAGCTTTTGTTTTTTAGATAATTCGTTAATTCCATAAGAATTTTTATCTTCTGCGAATTTTTCATCATTCTCATAATCATCATCTTCATCAATGTAAATTGAAAGGGATTCTTGAAGCACTGTGGAATTTTCGAAACAATTGAAAAATTCACTCAAACGAATCTAACAAAATAAAAATCGTGTTAATATTCATATATAAACTTAAAGTCTATCCCTTACTTTAGCATTGTCGAGATATTCAATTTGACCGGCTTTAGTTTGAACAAGATCAAAATTGTTCAATTTAAAACCACTGACAAGTTGTTTTCTCAATTTAACAACATTCAAATTTTGAGTTGTTTTCTGATCGTTCATGGCACATCGAAGCTTAGAATTAATTTGTACAAACTTTGATCCAAATGACATCTGATAGAGACCACGAAAACGTAATAGATTGGACATTAATTTGTATTTAAAAGGAACTTGAACTAAAACTATCTTGTTGTTGTTTGAGGTAAACATTTGAAAAAAAAATGTTTTCAACCAACACGGTGTTCCGCGATCGTTACAAATTTGACTTTCTAAAGACCACTGATTTTGACAAAAAGTTGCCAAGATAAGATTTGTACATTTTTGGAAATCATTCGATTGTTTTCTATCATAAACATGATCCTAGAGAACAAAAAAAATTTAGAAAGTTTTAAATAATCAAAATCAACTTACCCTAGATTCTTGTTTCATTTTAGCATGATTGTAATGGCTCAAATCAGAGAACTGTTGTTCTTGTTGATTAGAAAGTTTTTCATTCAGCGATTGCAATTGAGCTTCAAACATTCGCAACTGTTCTTTGATGGTTTGATGATCATTTTCCATCGCTTGTCTCAAATTGGCTTTAATTTTATTAGATTTATCATTCCAATCAGCATTAAAACCTTAATCATATTTCAATAGAAAGCGTTTTAAAACAGTGATGAAAACAACTATTGATTATTTTATTTTTTTGTTTGAAAAACTCAATGTTGATAAACTAAAGTTGTTTCTTGTTTTTTTTATTTAAAAAATTCAAGTAACAGAATTATATGAAATATCCCACCTGTTTCATTTTAACCTGAATTGCACAGAATGTGTCTATGGCGGAACTACTACTACTGCTGCTGCTACCACACATAAACAAAAAAAGAAAATTACCACAAATGTTTGATAAAAAAGGTTTTTTTTTGTTGGCCTAAAAAATTAGGCACACAGTCGATAACATTTCTTCATGAGGATGTTATAAAGTAAATAATAGCACAATTAATAAATGAATTGATTTTAAGAAAATAATAGTCATGAAATTTAATAGAATACTTACTGTGGCTTAATGATATTTCGGCAGAATTTAAAAAATCGTCCAACTCGTTTTGCGATTTAAACACCTTTCCATCCATGGAACGTTTTTCAACTGTTTTCGTTTTTTCTGGTTGCGATGAACCATCCGGAAAGATTGAACACAAATTGAAAGTTGTAGCGAATTGAAGTTCATAATCATTTGATGAAATATTAGCTAGATACAAAACAATATTCACAAATTTTAAATAATTAATCAAAATTCAAAATTGTTGAAAAAAAAATTACGAAAAATTTTATGCTGTGAATAGTAATGATTAGAAAGATGACCGGTTCTCCAATTATAAACCAAAAATTTAGCATCATCTTTTTTTTTATCATCTTCAGTGTCGATCTTTGTTTCGTCATAATCCAAAAGTAAATAATCACCGAGTAGAAAAATTGTTTCGATTTTGGTTGATAAACTCAAACAAAATTGTTCAACATCGATTTCTTGAGATTTTTTAAATTGATTGTTTCGTTCGTCTCGAAGGCGACCATTAACAACATTAATCCTACTATTACAGCTAAGAAAGCAAAACAATACGAAAAATTTGCAACAGATTAGTTTATTAAACATAATTATTTTTTTTTTTGTTGATGGAATTTTATTTTGGGTAACTGTTTCTTAATTATTTTAAATAACAACAAAAAATGAATGATTAAAACAACTATGAAAGCAAATAAAACAGCGAATCTTTGTGAAAACATCTATTTATATTTACTAAAGCCTTTTGTTGTTCACTCATTAATTGATTAATCCTTTCGAATTATAATGTTGTAGTAACATCGAATCGCAGTTCATAGAACACAAAACGTCGAAGTTCTATAGAACAGTAAAATCGAAAGTTTCGAAGGTCAGGTTAACTCGAACTTCTTTAGAACATCACAAGTTCACATTCACATCGGAAGTTTGTAGTAAAAACAGTAACGCGCATATGAACTTCTGATTGGTATATAAACATTGTTAGGTAAATGACTTCATTCATTCTTTTTGATTTTTATGTTCAATCATATTTTCAATAAAGTTCCGTTAAAATCGGCAAGTTTACATCCAATTCACCCATTTCTTAATAACCTTCCACAACAATATAATTGAAGTTTTTTTCTCGAAAATTTTATTTGAAAGTTCAAATTTTTTGACGCATTACTCTTGTTGTTTTAAACAACAAAATTACTATTTACTAATTTACAACAAAAAAAAAACAAGATAAAACTCTCTTTCGTCAAGAATGAAGAATTTAATTTTTTCTACTTTTAATATACTAATGGAAACTGATTATAAACTCATTCAACGATAATATAATTGAAATAAATTAATAAAATTTTCTCTTTTTTTTATTGATATTTTTTACCTTATGGTTATTATTAAAAAAAAACATCCGCATACAAAATTTTTCATTTATTTTTTGTAATAAAAAAATTAACAAACCAATTTGGCAAACATATTGAATGATTATTTCAGTAAAAAAACATTTTTTCATTTGCTGAATTATGCATCATCTTGATACATTAGTTTTGGTCATAAAATTGGTGTCAACAAACCAACAAAATAAAAAAAGTTGACGAAACTTGCCCCTTTGCTAATAAGTTTCAATGCATTTTTTGTTTTTTCTGAAAAACTCTTTAGAGCTTTTGAAGAGGAAAAAAAATTAATTTCTTCATGGTCGTCTGTAAATAATTTTACATCAACAATAAACTTCTAACAAGTAAGATAACGGTTATATTCAAAAAAAAAAAAACATTAAAGTTTCTAGATTTAAAAAAAAGTAAAATAAAATCACAATTTCATGAATAACAACAACAAATTCAATTCTTTTGAAAAAAAATTTTCTTATTGAAATACTCCCAATCTTTTCAAATTCTGAATCGAGTTGAACTGGAGAAATCAGGAAAAAAGCGAAACCAACCAAACAAACAAACGGATACCATATATGAAGTTTTTTGTATCTGAATTTTTTTTTTTTTTATTGGGTTGTGTTTTATTTACTTTTGGTTCAGAGAAAAAAAATCGAGTATTTTTTTCTAGAAAAACGACAACAAAAAAAAGTTTCCGCTTGAAATCAATGACTTCAGCAACAAACATTAAGAACAGAGAAGACATTAAAGAAAAAAAAAGATTTAAAAAAAAAAACAAAATCTCAAAACAAACAACCACCAAATAACAATAAAACACAAAAAATTGTTATTTTGTTATTTGGGGAAATAGAAAAAAAACCTTCTTTTATGTTTAGCTATCCGCTATTTGGAAAAACAAAGAACAAAAATATAACTCGAGATTTATTAGAATTTTTGTACGTTTGTTTGTTTTGTAAATGACTTCAGATAGATGATGAAAAACAATAACAAAAAAAAACAATTCAAATTTAAGTCAATGCAATGATTGTAATCTATAAACCAAAAAAAAAAAAAGTTTGAAAATATTTTAAATTTTAAAAATTTTTTTATTCAAATGAAGAAACATTTTTTTTTACAACAAAACGGTAAATAATCGCTGAAGGAATAATTTTTCACAGTTTCATAGATAATGATGATCAACATCGTTTTAAAATTTTAAAAATGGTAAAATTCTCTTTCTCTACTAGTGTAAAATAAATTGAAATGAACCAGTTTTCAAACATTTTAACCTGAGAATTTTTTTATATATTTAATTGAACTAATCATCACAATGAGGCTTATAAATAGCGATAATCAGTTGATCGCTAAGCTAAAATGTGCTTCAATTGAGAACTAAACAATGATGATGATCTTGGCAGCCAACGTGATAAAAAAAAATGTTCTCACTATTAAATGATAATAATTGAGCAAAAAAAAAAACTCTGATATTCAAATAATGAAGCCAATAATGATGATGCATTGTCCAGTTTAGTTTTTGAAATTTTCAATAGCCATTTTTGGTTATGGTTTTTTTTTTCAGATTTTTCCTCAGAAAAACAAAACATGAACAACCGATTAAACTGAGAGTTTCTTCAAGTACCGTATGATAATCTCTGATTTTCAACTACTAACTTTTAAAAAATTTTTTTAATTTATTTAAAAAAAAAAACTAAGATAAACTTTTTTTAAAAAAATTTATTAATAAGTTTTCGATCCAGTTTGATAGCCAAAATGAGAAGAGAAAAAAAACTTTTTCTTTTTGGAAAAGATTTGATATAATTTTTCCTTTATTCCATTCAATATTATTAAACAGAAATAGTTTTTTTTTTTATTTTTGTCTGTGACTTATCGGTTTTCTTGATTTTTTTTTTTTTTTAAACATCCATTGTTGTGAGCTCAATTTTTGATCATCAGTGTTTTGTTTTTTTTTTGTAACACAATGAAGACCCGGTAGTTTTTAGTGGTTCTCAGTATTTAAAAATATTTTTTTGTTTTTTCTGTTTCAAACCTCAAGTCTGTATCACACACAGAGATAGAGACAGATTTTATTGATTTCAGCAAAACGAATTTTTTTTATATTAAACACTGTTTTTGTTTCCTCATTTATTAAAAATTTAAATTAATGTAAATAAAATGATAAACGAAATGATTGTGATTCGTGTGTTGATTTAATTTGATAGTCATTTGCTCAGGCTTAACGTTTTTTTTTAAACAAAATTCAAATTGAAGTTTGTGTGAACTGTGGGAAAAAAACTAATGTTGAAAGTGTATTTTTAATTATTTGATAAATATTCTCAACAAATTTCAGAAAAAATAACATTTTCATGATGATCGAACACTTGTTTCAATGAATTTTTTCTAGAATTTTATTAAGCAAAAAAAAAAAGAGACAATTTTCATCACGATATAACAAGAGGCTTTATAAGCACTAAAACTATCACGACAAGTCAAACCATCCTTTTGAAACTTTTTGTCAAAATTTCTTGTAAATAAAAAAAATCCATGCATTAATTGAGAAATACTTAATAATATAAACTTCTATCTTGTAAATTTTTCAACTAAAAAACTAAGTAATCTTCTTTAACTACCACAACTGGTAGTTTACAAAATCATAGACAAAATAATATAGTATACTATATAATGAAAATTTGTTTAAGTGGTTGTCATAAAAAACCCTTAGTGCAAGACTTGATAAGAAAGTTTGATCTTAGTTTATTTCACAGTTCAAGCTTTACATTGTGGTTTAAATAGTTGAAAACATTTTTCAGAATTCTTAATCAACTTCTTTTCTTATGGGTACCAAAAGTACGATTCAGACCTAAGCTTGCACTTAAATTTCAGAATGTTTTATTGAAATACTAAATAAAGCTAAAAAATATAGTTTATATAACACTTTAAAGACGAATCGCTTGATCCGTTACGGTAAGAATATGGAATATAAAAAATCTTTCAATAGCTTTAGTGTCAAGAGAAAATGTATTTGATCGTCAATATCGGTAAAATAATAGAAATTTATCAACTTCATCATTATCATCACCCAAAAATTTTTTCTTTCAGCAAAAATATTTATCAATTGACTACAAGTTTCCACTACAACAAACACAACCAGTACTATTCGAACCTGCTTGAAAAAGAAAATAAACGAAACGTTAACGTTATTCGTATTTCAGAATTAAAAACAATTCAGAAATAACGACACAATCCCATAGACACACACACACACTCTAGACGACAACGATCGGTCACCGCATTTCCAACAACAACAAAAAGCTAGAAAAGAGACAGAGATCTGAGTAATGATCAAATATAAAATAAATAAATTTTGTGCTGCCAAAGTGAAAGAGAAATCTTTTGGTTTTGATTGTCGAAGGTAACAAACAAATGATGCTTCAAATAATAATAATAATAAAAAAGAAGAAAGAGAATCACACAAAATTTGTAAGGTTTTGTATTATGTTTTCATATTATTATAAACTATGCAACTTCCCTTTGAGTGAATGGCTCATCAACAGGGAAAGCGACAAGAAAAGAAGAAGAGGACGAAAATGACAAAGAAGAAATTCGTCTTTTCGTCATCAGAAACTTATTCGTCATTTGATCCAAATGGAAGTTTTTCTTCCCTACGAGCGAGTTTGTGTGTGTGTGTGTTACATTTTTTTTTCGTTCATTATCATTGATGAGGATTTTTTTTTTTTTACTTACTCTGATTTAAATAGAATGTAAAAAAAAAACAGAAATAAATATTTCTGTTTTTTTTCTACTTATCTGCATGTTTCATATATCGTCTTTTTTTGAAAAAAAAAATTTTTATATATTGATCGATCTATTTATTTTTGTTTTCTGTTTGGTTTTTAGCATTGTTTCTTCTAGAACAGAAAAAAATCGTCTACAGAACAAAAAAAAAAAAATTGTCTCATAAATAAAATCCGAGTATATAAACGTTCGGCTATTAGAACTAAATTTTGCCATTTTGATATTGAAACTTTTGTTTGAAAATTTGTTTGTTCAATTTTTTCTAAAGTGAAGACGTTATTTTATTTTTATTCTTTTAAAAATTTCAAAATAACTTCGGTACAAAAAAAAAAAAAAAACTCGAAACAATTTTGTTTTGGGTATGATTCTTTTTTTTCAATAGAAAAGTGTGCGTTGTGAATCGATTTATTCGGAAATATTTCTCGAATAACATCTGAACGCCATATTCAATTTATATTTAAAACAACAACCAAAACAACAAAATGCTTCCTCAATACGGTCATTTGGTAATTTTATATTTTTATATTTATTTATTTATTTTTAATGAGAATTTAATTTGTGATTGTGTTTGTATTCGCATTAGTTTGGTTTATTTTTGTTCATTAAATCGATTCAATAAAATTAAATTCATTTGATTAATTCGTTTGATTTAGTGTTTTCTTTTGTGGCTCGGCTGTTCGGTGTTGCTGACCTCTTCATCACCATTGATATCACCATTTTCCAATCAAAAACGTTCCGAATTAGAATCCAACAAAATTTTAAACGATTTCATTTGGGGAAAATTCCTTTCTAGATCAAGCAATTCGAAGCAAATTCTTTCGTCTTTGAAATCTTCGATAGCGATGTTAGCATCTAATGTGATGCCTGTGACGGTTCCTCAGGAAAAATCTAGAAAAATTATTTCACGACGTTCATCGTTCAATACACCAAATGAAGAGATTTTCAAATACAAAGAATTGAATAGAACTAAAAAACCTAGTACAAACAATAATAAATACATGTCCACATACGGTCCAACCAAAGAATATTATACTGTTATTGAAGATCCACAGCCCGACGAGTCAATCAAAAGACCAACAACAAAATCCTCACCAAATAGTTATTCGAATTACAAAAATTCATTTGCCAGCGCTATTCAATCAATTAAAAACAAGAAACAAGGCTCATCATTGTATGATGTCTTACCAATGCCAACCTATGGTACTGGAAAAAATCAACATAATACTGGAGATAAATCTTATCAATTTCCTTCTTCATTTTCTGAGCAACAATATTCCGATTCATCATCAAGATATTCTGAGCAGCCTTATCAATCGAGGCGAACCATAGAAATTGCTCCCGTAATAAACGAAGGTAAAGGTCAATATGATCAAATGGGTTACGGAAATCAAGAGTATAACCAAGAAGTAGAGCCTCATATAATTGAAGTTGCACCTGATGATCAACCAATACAGTTAGTTTTTAGGTCGAGTTCAGCCAGAGTTAATGTTAAACAAGTTCATACGCCAATACCAATGGGTGAAATCGAAACCAGCCGAACTGAAGAAGAACCGCAAAGAGTGATGCATCACTTGGTCAGACCCATTGTTCAAGAAGTGATAGAAATTATCCAACCATACAGAAAAGTGACTCAAGAGATTAGACCAGTTTTAGAAGAAATACACACTGTCGTTTCGAAAAATACAGAAAGCAAGCACCAGCAACCGAATCAATATGATTCAAAGACCAATTATCGACAAAACCGCCCCATACAGCAGCAGCAACAATATGACGAAGACCAAGAAAAATTTAACACGAAATCTATGGGCTACGATTGAGAAAGTTTTAAGAAATAAAATCCGGAAGCAAATCACCTCATTTTTTACATTTTAAAACTATTGGCAAATTGATTGGATAATTCATCATTTTTACATCATTTTCATTTTTTTTATCATTGTTATTGTTGTTCATTCAATCAACAAGAAAAATCAAATAACATGTCAAATTGATTTCAATTCGAAAATCATTATTTAAAATACAAAAGAAAACAGAAGAAAAGAAAAGAACTAGCTAGTTAACTAGCTGATGATTTTCAATGTGACTTTGTATGCGTTTTGTATGGGCAAATGACAATGGACATTTATTTCCTTGACACTCATTAATCAATGAAAGAATTGATTCAATTGTGACAAAACATCATCATTCTCATCTCTCATGTACAAAAAACACTTTAATTTTTTTTGTTTAAATCAAATTATTTGTTCGTTTTGTTTTTTTAAAATAAAATAATATTTTTTGAAAAAAAGATTATCGTTTCTCAGAGTGATTAGAGTTGTTTTAAATTTTAAATCAAAATTAAATTTTTGGCTTCTAGTTGTGATTTTAACTAGAAATTTATATTTTTTATTAGCTCTATTTGGCTAAACTTGGCTTTGTGGGTCATTAATATTTAAGAGAGCAAAGTATATCTGAATGAAAAAATTTATTCTAAGCTAGTATTCTGTTTTATTTAGACAAGTTTAGAATTTTTTCAAAATTTGAGCAGTTTCTATTCATATTTTTCCAGTTAAAATTTGAACAAATCTCAATAAAAACACATAAAATATGAAACTTAAATTTTTTTCATATTGAAACAATAATTCTTCCTTAGTGTTAAAAAAACTTTTAGATGAAAAAAATCATTCAGTAAAGTAATGAAGTGAAAGAATAAATGTGTGTTCGGACAATTGAAACAACAACAATGAACTGTCAACGGTTAACATTAGCCACTAGTCTATTGTGATTGACACAAAAGATTTCATTCTCTAGAAGATTAAATAAGAGATAAAATTAAATTTGAATACAAATTAATTATTCGATGGTGTCATTCAAAGTTTAAAAGAAGAAAAAACAACAACAAAATTATCTTGAAAAAATGAAAACTTCCCAACTTCAAACTGATTCAAGATAGGAAGAACCTAGTTGAATCGAGTTTGTGACAGTGACTTGGCAATTCAATTTTAAATTCATTTTTTAAAATGAATTTTTGAGCTTATTCCCGTTGAAAAATTAATTTATTATTATTATTATTTTTTTTGGAACAGCTTAACTTTATTTGAAACAGTTTGTTTGTTTAACTTTTTGCGATTATCGACCTAAGTCAATACTTTCACAATATTTGTTTTTGAATTTAACTGAGACTCTCGGATTCGAATTCGGGACTTTATCCAAAGCGCTTGGGCTTGTACGCTAGCCATTGCCCCATAACTCAATTTCTTTTTTTTTTACATTTGAAACAGTGATAAAGTGTGTAAAATACTTGAAACATAATCAACAGAAGAAAAGAAATTTTTTCTTCTATTTATCATAATAAATAATTTCTGTCCTAAGGGATAGAAAGAACACACTGGCGCTGAAACCGTATGTGAGTTTAACAATTAAAACGCACAGGAAAAAATTGATTGTTATTGATATCGAGATTTTGTTTTGTTTTCCTTCACCTAGACCTTAGAGATTTCCAGAGCTTAGGCTTATTGTATCGGTATTCATTAGTTTTTTTTTATTATATCGATCATTTTAGATGATTGTTAATTTGACAATTATTTTAATAACAAACCAGACGTACAATCGACATGACGAATAATAAAATGGATAGAAGGAATGAATGAATAGAGAACAAAAAACAACAGAAAAGAAATGAAAGAACAGGAAAAAAAACAAATGATCAAGTTGTCATCAAACAAACAATAAACAAGAAATTTCGTTTTTATTTATCACGATTGTAACGAATTTCAATTTTTTTTTTTAAAGGCAACTTGTTTCACATCTTGAATGTATTTTGACCAATTTTTTTTCTTGTTTTGTTCTGTCTGTTTGCTGCGTTTTATTTGCACGCACCAACTTCTTGGTGGAACTTGAGCTAAAACATTTTGAAGGCTTCGAATAAAACAATGTTTTTTTCATTGTTTTGTTTTCATGGAACTATGATTTTGTTTTTTTTTTTAAAAAGCGAAAACTGAGAAACTATCATAAACTTTCGTAATTGATCTGAACAAAACAAACATTATTTGAGTACGAGATTGATTATATTTCGTTGTTTTGTTCTTACATCTTGTTATAAACAAACAGTGGGATGGGAACATTGAGGGAAATTGTGTGTTCTAAAACAAATTATATGTTACTTTTGAATGCCATCGAATCGATAGTAGGACAGCGAATAGAAATGTCATTAAAATGAATCAACTCAATTTGATTTGATTCATCAAATCAGAAAGATGTTCAAAACTTTGGTCGAAAACTTAAATTATTTTTTTTGTCTGTTTGCTAGCCTATGAAATAAATTTGAGGTTGCGTAGCAAAAATTTTTTTCATTTCAAAGAGATTATATATTTTGAAAACCAAGTTGATCCATATGATCCATTTTTTTACAATCAATAGATTTCATTCATCACACAATTATTTAAAAATTTGAACAAAAAAAAACGTGTTTGGAAATGTTTAGGCTTGAATTGTTAATAAAACTTATAGAAACCAATTGGACTGAAAAAATTTATTGGAAAAACTTGAAAAAAAATTGACTGATCTTATGCTGAAAGCAAATCTTCTTAGATAAGCAAACATCTTAAACATAATAAATTTTTTTTACAACAAAAATACTAAGTTTGTGAAAAGACTAGTTTTGTTATAATATTTTCATAATTCACATAAATATTGAACCGTGGTTAGAACTTGGAAAAACAAGTAAATTACTGATTTTATTATTCATTTTAATTCAAAGAATACAGCAAATAAAACTATATCTACTTCTAATATAATCTAGAATCGTTTTAGTACACTTTGTTATTAGTTAAATACTTGTTAAGTCTGAATTCATGCAAGTTTTTAGTTCAACTATTTAAACAAACGAAAAACAAAAAAAAACTTGAATTGTGTGTTGAAACAGGGAAAAACGCAACATTTCAAAACAAAAATTTTTTACACGCCATCCTAGAACATACACGACATACGAACGCTATCAGTATGATTGGATCATATTATTAGATTCTGAATATGAGCTTCAACTCTGAGCTTTTTTAAATTTATTTAATTTTCAACTAGTCACTAATCACAGACAAAGCTTTTTCTCAAAGATTTAGATTTATCTTGTTTGAGAAAAAATCAAAAAACAAGTTTTTTCTTATTTTTGTTCGATCGTTTTTACACTTTTCTTTGTAGATTTTTTTATGTACTTGTAATTGGATGATGTTTTAAAACATTTTGGTTTTAACCGATTTTTATTTTTAGTCAATATTATAAGCTTTTTCAACGAAAAAAGAAATTTCATAGATTTTTGACGCAAGTAAACCAAAAAGAAGCTTGTCGTAAATTTACGAATTTGACTTGGAAAATAAATGCTTAAATTTTAAACTGACGTGTTTATTGATCAACGAATCGATTGTGATCAAGAATGATAAAATAAGGGTTGTCAAGTATAAAAAAAACAGAAATGCGAAACGGAAGATCATTAATATTGTTATTTGATTTAACTCAATTTGATTTCTAACATTACACTTCAATTTGTGTTTTTTTTATTTGGCTGTAAAATCATAATTGACTCGAACAAATGTTCGGATTTAAAACAAATGTTCGGATTTAAAACAAAGTTTGTTTTAAAATTTTAGTTCATCAGTTTTTTAATGAAGCAAAATTTTTTTTCAAAACTAGATCTTTTTAAACCATTTGGTTTTGTCTTTTTTTTAAAAGAGTTCTCAGCATATTCAGAAAAAACATGAAAATATTGATATTACAATCTTTTCAAAAAAAAAACATGAAAATATGATTTTTTCAGCCAAAAAAATTGAAACAGTTTTATGTTGCCTTTGTAAAGCTTGATCTTCTTTCAACTTCGAAAACTTTAAGATTACATCTTTAAAATTTTTGTTTTACAAATTCACTTTTTCTATATGGGCGTTTAGTCCGAGCAGTCTAATTCACTTGAAGCAACAAAATCAATATCAGATATTATTTGTAACTTTTTATTTAAAAAAAAACTCGAGAACATTACGATTTTCTTTTTCAGCGACTTGAGAAAACTTGCCGGTCAATCACCTATATCCTATGTTATAACAATAAACTTTCCGGTAACATTTGAAACTAACTTAACTTGATGACAAGAAAGCACTGTTTTAAGATCTTGAAACAAACTATGATGAAGTTTTAATTGCTAAAATCGAGTTGTCTTTCAATAAATCGTAATACTCAAATATGACTTATTCGCGAATTGATCAATAAATTGACAATAATGATTCGCCAACGATTTGACTGCTTTCAGAAGAAAGTTGTTTTACATTCTAATTTACATAAAATTGAAAAACCTTAAAAAGGCACTACAATCTTTAGTTTTGTGATTATAACAATGATAAACTGAACAGCGGATATTGCTATTCTTTTGTGCATTTTTATTGTTATAAAACCAGCTTGATTTTTTTTTTAAATCGTTCAAACTTTTTTTTACGCAAAGCTTCGATTAATAAACGTTCGTGAAGATGTTCAACACAACCACTGTAATCATGATTGTTGTCAACAAGTCACTATTAAGATTACAAAAAAAGATATCACGAGTTAACTGAGTTTTTATTGAACCATTGTAAACTTTCTCCACATTTTTAATCGCTTCCGAAACAAATTGACCGATTGATCAGACTTTCGAAAAATTGAAAATAATTCAATCATGAAAGAATCAAGTAGCGTAGCGGTCAATTTTGGAAAAAATTAACATGCCAAAGTCTAGAAAGCTTCAAATTGATTATGCAGCCACATAGTCTTGAAAATTTTGATTACATTGTCATTTTCATTGGCATCGATGGATGATTGTCCAAGAAAGTCAAAGTATTGTTCGATTGACTTCTAGACCAACCTTTTATACCAAAGTTGGATAAGGAAGTTGCTTCAAGTAAATTTTATTTTTTACAAACTTTTTCTTATATTAAACTTTTGACATTTTGTAGTGACGAGTGATTTTATTATTGAATGAATGATTGATTTTATTCAAATCAATGAATAGTTGAATTGCGCAAAAAAAATAATTTCATAAGATATGTTAAAAAGTAACCAGATACGACCAGAATTGTGGACATATCACTAGAAAAAAAATTTCTAACGATTTGTCGAATAATCAATTAGAACTTTTTTTTCTAATTTAATTTGTTGGTTTTCAATTCAAAAAATGAATTGCATTTTTTCTAATCAAAAACACTTATTTAGTTAATTTTTTTCAAAAATTTTTAGTTGATTAAATAATTTAACCAAGTTTTTTCTCAGAATTTGCGAGTTATAAAAGCATGAAAAACTTGGCCCATATTTTATTGAAATATTGAACTGAAAATTAAAAACATGAGTTTTAATCTATTATTTCTCATTTTCAAAACATTGTTGTTTGAATTCTTTTTCACTTTTTCAATGGTCAACCCAAAAGAAACTTTAAACAACAACTCAATAAATCGAACAATCACTGTGGCACTTAAAATGGCTTTGAATTATAAAACTGAAACTGTTTATCTTGAACCATTGACTGAAATAATTCTGACCAAGCAAACTTTAATTTTAAACTCAACAGTAAACTCTGATTTTCAAAATCTTCATCCGAACAACAAAGAATACAACACGACTAGCAAACATTTCTATCCTCACTATATTCATTCACTAGCAGAAAAATTAAACATAAGCGATTTAAAAGAGTTAAATCATTCCTACGTAAGCACAATTGTTTTTCAAATACTAGTTTTCAATTTTTTTTTCTAAATTACTAGAACTACTTTGAACATTTTGGCTATATGAACGTTATCGAACGACTCAACAAAGAAAAACTGAATGAAATAAAAAATGATTTTGGAGAGTTCCCATTGTTGAATCGGCCAAAAAAACATTTAATACCAAAAGAATCAGATGAATTAGTTGAACAATACATCGAATCTTTAAAACTTTATCAAAAGTTTGTAGGTATCAATATAACAGGTAATGAAACATTCTTTGAAAAAGTCAAAACTTGATAGCCTTTCAATTACAAAAAAAAAACTTTATTATCACGCACGTGAAGATTTGAGAAAACAGTTCAAAATGATCCCCAAAAGACGAAAAATTTACCTTAAATCACAGAAATTGAAAAAATTAATTAATCAAATTTAAGGACTCTTTGACTGTTTTCTCAAAATTCCTATGATCATTTGAAAAAATCTCTCATAAACAAAATGGCTTTTTTATACAGAAAATAGAGCTTAATTCAATATTTTTTTTATTTTTGAACTTAGGAAAATTAGATAAACTAACTAAAATGGCTTTGAGAAAACCACGTTGTGGTAATCGAGATTTTGGTGAAGAAAAACATCATCAACAGAAATCGTACGCTCGTTCAAGTTTTGATAATCGGTTCAAACGATACGCTTTATCAGGTAAATTAAACAGTTAAGTTATAAGTTTTTTCCCTGATTATTTTTTCCAAAATAGGAAGCCGATGGAAACCGAAAAATCAAGTTTTAAACTATTGTGTCTCTAAATTTCCATTTTTGGCTATCAAACTCAATGCTACTCGATTAGTTTTACGTGAAATCAAAAAAGCTTTCCGCAAATGGACCAGTTATTTACCATTCAATACTGAAAATGTTGATTGTTCCTTGAACAACATCACATACGATATTGATATTCGATTTGAATCAAATGAACACGGAGATGATGATCCATTTGATGGACCGGGCTTGATATTGGCTCATGCTCTGTTCCCAGAGTTCGGAGGAAGTATTCACCTAGACGAAGCAGAATACTGGACCAGTACTTCAAAAGGATCCAATCTATATTCAGTGACATTGCATGAAATTGGCCATTCTTTGGGTTTAGACCATAGTGATAATATTGATTCAGTTATGGCTCCAGTCTATAAACCATTTCATAACGATATTGATTTTCATCAAGACGATCTCAACGCAATTGATGAAATTTATAAAGAATAAAAAACTTCAAATTTATTTTTTTTTTTTTGCGGAGTTGAAAAAAGATTGCAAAATGAAAGATGAAAAATTTTCTTTCAGAAAAAAAAAGAAAACTTGTTGCCAATTTCTTCAATTAATTTTCATTGATAAAATCAATCTCTAGAAATTATGCTTGTTTAAATGATTTTATGACAAATAAAACGACTGTTAAAAAATATTAAACCACAATATAATATACGATAGACAGGTCAAAAACAATAAAATCGATTGAAAACAACGATGATTCTATTGAACACTTATTTAAGTTTTTGAAAACATCTTTTATTGTTTTTGTTTTGAATTAAGCATTAAATATGAAATTGAGAACATCAGTTTTTCAGTAAATCAATGTTGTTCTCATAAATTTTTAAAACTGTTGTTGTTCAAAATGTGTCAAACATTAATCAAGATAGCTGTTTGTTTTCAGAAAAAAATTTTCTTATTTCATGAGAAAAGACCTTCGAAAATGATTAATAACTCATTCTTGAAAAATAGTCAAAACATAATAACATTGGTTCAACATAAAGACGTAAACGGATTAGAAGTGTCAAAAAAAAATTAAAATAAAGCCTTTTGGTTCATGATCATTGAATTAGTTTTTTTTTGAAAAAAATTCACTTTAATAGGTTGAATTATCCTTTTTTATGAATTAAACAATTTAATCATAATATGATTTAACCAAATAATTTAGTGAAAATATTGTTTAATTTATATGATCTTAATATTTATTATCTTTTTTAACAAAAAAAGATCATAAATCTTTATTAAAATCCAAGTCTCAAAAAGAATAAAATAACTCTCAGGTTTCGATGTTATTTTACATATTAAACATGATAATCTTTCAGAGTTCTGTTTTGGTTAACTCTTTGAGCCAGACAACTGAGGCAATTCAAAAAAAGGTACAATTGCACACAGAGCATTTTTTTAACTTTCACTAGATAGCAGCTCAACAAAAATAATTAATTTGAATTCTAAAAAAGAGGATATCGAAATTATCGATATTCGGTACAAGCATTCAAAAAATGCCCACAAGAAAATTTACAGAGCTATCATCAGTTTCTGATAAAAATAATTCTATGCGTTGTTCTGTTTAAATTTGATCATTACTTTGTGTATGCTCCTTCAACAAACGCCATTTTTCTTTTTGAAAAAAATCTCATTAAAAAATGTCAACCGATTTCAATTCGGAGGAATTTTAAAAAACCTGAGCTTCGACAAGATGGTTTATGATGGCAATCTTTTTTGGCAATGATGATAATGGACAAAAAAAAAAGCTTCATCTTTTTTTCAAAAACAAGATCTGATTCTGTTAAATCCAGAAGAATACATGAAATGTGTTCAGTGTCAGACTTCTCTTTGTTACGAGAAGCCGGAACGCTTGAAACTCGAGTACTGTTTTATTTGCCGAAAAGACCGGTTACCCACGATCAATCCAATGGTCAACACTTTTTTTCATTTGTAGTGGTCCAGCCAACTAGATTGGTACAAGCTGATTGGTGATTTGATTTACGCTTTCGTCTGTGATTTGGGTATAGATTTACTAGAAATTTTCATTTCAATTATATATTTTTTATTTAAAAATTTCATTTTCTACTTTGCGCTTTGTTTTAGCGCGAAAATCACCATATACGTAGAGGTACCCAAAAGTCCTCAAAATTTTGCTCCTGTAAGTACAGTTTTTGGGATACGCGATTGAACCGCTAGTTAATTCTTTTACATCTTCTCAGCAGTAGACAAGATTCTTGAAAAGAAACCGAGTGGTTGAGCCGATTCATCTGGCTTGGCCGTTGTTGAAACGTTGCATCTGTAATAAGTTCAAAATTTGCATTATTGACCGGGAAAGCGATCATTGTGAATTTCACGAACTATTTTGAGAGCCTCGTTTTCTGTTTCGGTCCAAGAAATTTTCGTTGTTGTTTTTGTCAGCTCGTAAAGTAGCGATAAAGTTTCGGCTACATTCTCGGCAAATCGTCGATAAAAGTTCACCATGCTTAGAAATCTCCAAAATTGTCGTCGTGAATTTTAGGATTTTTGTGATAGACTCCTTGGTCAACATTATAACATCAGAGGTTTTTGTTTGGTTAGAGTATATTAAGTTAATTGAAATGAAAAAGTTTATTAAATCTACTAAAATAGCTTTTGGCGTTATACTGTTTGGCACTAAATTTTTAAAAATTTCAAACATTATATGCTTGAAAATCTTTCTTTTTTTTTTGCAGAAAGTAAATAAATGCAATAAAAAATAAGAATTATCAACTCTAACCGTTGATTATTCATGGCCTTGGTAACCACTTTTGGCTTTCACTTAAGTAAAATTCCATTTTTAAAAAACTTACTATAGAAAATTCAAAATAAAAACTAAAAATATGAGATCTAGGCCAGACAAATGCCCAAGATTACTAAACATACCTCGATATTTCCGCCTACAAAAGTCAAAATAAATACGAATTTTTGAAAATAAATTGAGCCATCAATTAGATTCATTAAAAAATAGAACATTTTAAATAAACTCTGATCTAAAGCTGATAAACTTGAGGCTAATTCAACAGTCACAAAAAAATCCAACTGAAATATGTGGAACACAAAGATTCAACTTAGCTAAAAAATGCTGCTGTGCTTGCCATCTATTGGCTTGTTAAAATAATATTTATTTTTGAAATTTGTTAAAAGCTTAGATTTGAAAAAAATCCAAATTTTATTACTTTTATCCAACATAACAACAGAATTTCTTTTAATCATAACATTAAAACTAGCTCAGACTTTTAAAACTTGAGGAATATTTTTGAAATTCAATTTATTCTAATAAAAACATAAGTTTTCAAACTAATTTTTTTTTTTTAAACACTTCTTACAAAACTGATACTTTTCTTAGTTTCATAAATTCTTGTTTCAATCGTTTCATGCCAAGGTAATGGGTCATCGCGTTAGACAGGTTTGGTTTCAATTGGCGAGACAACGCGTGCCCAGCTAAAAATGGATGATCTAAGGCCTCTTTCACTGTCATTGTTGATGCATTTTTTTTCGTTCGATCAAAAATTTTATTTATTAAATCAGCGGCTTTGTCCATGCCACGCCATTCTGGATATAAAAATTCGTGAGTTGATTCAAGAGGTGTGAAATCTTCGAATGGTACATAACCCGCTACCAGCTCGTACAAAATTACGCCAACGCTCCATACGTCACATTCATAATCGTAGGCGGCATCTTGAAATGAAAAAAAAACTTAATTCTTTGAATAAACGTGTTTAAAATGCTTTTCTTACTTCGCAATATTTCTGGGCAAATGTAGCTTTCAGTGCCAGCATATCCGTGCTCAAAAGCAACAAACGTATCTAAACTTTTCTTTTTTCTGCGTATCGCCAAACCAAAATCAGTCACTTTGATGTGAAAATAAGTATTCTTTAAAATCAACAAGTTTTGGGGCTTCAGATCACGATGAAGGAAACCTCGCATATGAATGTACTCGACACCTAATAAAACTTGACGAATAATATCCGTGACCAGCTCTTCAGAGAAACAACCCTAAAATTATTTAAAAATTTAAA
Source organism: Octodonta nipae (assembly GCA_034190945.1). NCBI lineage: Eukaryota > Metazoa > Arthropoda > Insecta > Coleoptera > Chrysomelidae > Octodonta > Octodonta nipae. The sequence continues at coordinate 17,623 of JAVLUE010000284.1, read as the reverse complement.
AAATTTATTTAGTGTATGTGTTTCAAATACAAACTTTTAATTCCAAATCAGATCCTAAATCTCCACCGCAAGCCAACTCATAAATATTATAGACAATCATATCGTCGGAAATCGATCCCAAAACGTTGACAATGTTTGGGTGGCCTGTTGGGTGACATATCTCGGCACTCATATAGTATTCATCTTTCATACCACTCATATCCGATGGGTTGATGTTGAACTTGACGGCATAGACTCTTTTGTTTCGACGATTCACACACCGATAAACAAATCCATAGGCTCCTCGGCCAAGCTCGTCCATTAATAAAAAAGATTTTTGAAAAAGACTTCCGACTTTTTGACGTTTGCTTGATTTCGACTGTTCGATATTTTTCTTATTGTTTACATTTTTATTTGCCGGATTTTTTTCTTGTTGTGGCTTACGATTACTATCATTGCCCAAAGTCGACATATTAGAATCTTCACTCATTTAAAACAAACAAATGGAGTTTACTACCAAAACAAACTCGAAAAAAGTCACTCAATTTATTTAGTTTTGTTTATTCTAAAATAAGAAATTGATTTATTTCAGATTATTTCATCATTCAAAATATCGAATTCATGCAAATGTTAGAAAAATAAACAACAATATTTAAAAACTTTTTATAAATGTTAAATCTCCGAAAAAATAATTAAACAAATTCATTTAACCAAATACCACAAAATAATGATAATTTTCAAAAGCGCAACACAAACACTGTTTGTCAATGGCACTTAAATTAAACATTAAAACTTTTTTGTTTTAATAAACTAAAACAAGCTATTATCAAATTTTTTCATTTTTTTATATTTGGATCGGCTTATCTGACGACGATTCTTGTCAACAATTTCTTCGATTCGATATAAATCTCGAATATTTTTTGGCTGATTTGTGTATATATCTGAAGCGGCCATCGCCAAAGCCATGGGCGTTTTTGGATAAAAGTTAAATGATTTTTTTGATGAACTCATCAATGGTTTATATGGCAACCCTTCATCCATGATTCTTTCATGTTTGGAATGAACTTTTGATAAATAGGGTTGATTTGGTGGACGCATCCTTTGCATATTTTGCAAATCGGCTTGATCTTCGTTTGCTTTATTGTCTTGTTTTGCCACAACAGTGCGAATTTCTTCAATTACTGGTCTAACTTCTTGAGTAACTCTACGTAAGGGTTGTATGATTTCCTGAACTTCTTGAATTACTGGACGCAAAACACGATGCATTACACGATATGGTTCATCTTCAGAACTAGTTTCTTCTACCTTCAAGGGTTCACTTGGTTTATGAAATTGTTGTATCATCACAGGACTTGATTGACTTCGGAAGATTAGCTTAACAGGCTGTTCGCTAGCATGAACATCGATTATTGGTGGCATTGTGGCTTCTGTATTGGTTTGAACTGGTTTAACTTCGTAAGTTCTTTTACTCTCAATCGCAGCATCCACTGATGGAAGGTGGATGAGACAAATGAGTTAATGAATTCTCACTAGATCCAACAATAGATTCTTCATTTTCTTGAGAGTTCATTGAATTCATTGGAAAACACTGTAAGGCATGGGATTGTTTGCGGACATTGCTAAATTGAAGATACGGTTTATATCGATTAGTGATTGGCCCAAAACCACCGGCAAAAACACTAATAGCGTCTAACGATAAATATTTTAAATTAAAATCATATTATTAAGGAAAAAAACTTTCAAAAAAAAATTTACCTGCCAGCACCCAACAACCATGATATATCTGTTCTGTTTCATGAATTTTTTCTGATTTAAAGTTATTCTGGTTATTTGAAAAAAAAACAACAAACACACTGCACGAATAGTGATGATCAACGCGAAATGGATTGACAAGTCAACTGAATGAAATGATTTTCAAATGAAGAAGCATCATTTATAGGAAATTGATGGAGTTGAAATAACCATAAACATTTGAAACATCATTTGTATTTTTTTTTTCAGTCACAATAAGAAACACAACACATAGTGTTTACTTTTTTCAACTTTTTCTTCGAGAGAAATATGAGACAGCTTTTTGTTTGTTTCAATTCTTCTCTTCCCATCTTCACCATCTTCAATGATCTAATTGAGTTGACTAGAAAAAAAAAATTGAAACAGTTTAAAACAAATTTTAAGAAGAGACGAACGATATTAGTTAAGTCAAGTTCCCTACGCCCACAGTGTTCAACTCATCGATTTTCTAGATATCCAAGATATAAATTCGTTTCATTGAAGAAAAAAAAACAATCACTTTCTTAAAATTTCAAATTAATTTTTTTTAAATTGCTTGAAATCTCTAAAGAAAGAAGAAACGAAAAAAAGGTTAACTAGAAAAAATAACGTACCTCATATAACAAGCAACATCAGGACAAAATGAGTCTATGCTCAAAAAAAGAAAAGTTCGAGTTTTAAATGAATACGTAGTTTCACTTTATGTTGTTGGAAATCGCGTTCACACTATCACAATGGTGAAAAAGAAGAAATCATTATACAAAATCGATAATAGTTTCAGAAAGCAGAACATCTTTAAAAAAAAATCCGTAATTTCCTGGCAACAGCACAACAACAAAATCATTAGCTTTTTTTTCTTAAAACATTTTCATGTGAAAGTTTAAGTTTTTCATTTAAAAAGTTCTAAAACTTACGATTTTTTTTAATTCAGAAGAAACAAAAGTCTATTTGAACTTATAGGAAAAGCTTATCAATAGATGAGTTTATAAAGAAATAAGAAACATATATCAGCTGAAAAAATAGATGAATGGTTGATTAAAATTTAAATCTATGTGTTTCCCAACGTTTCAGATCTAGATTTAAAAAGATTTAAATTTCAGTTTTAACTATTAAAAATGAAAATGAAAACTAAGATTTCATTTTCATTTTTCTCAAGAAGAAGTCAATAATTTAATAATTTAATTTAAGAAAAACTAATCCTTTGTGTTTGAAAAACCATATCAACTTAATCCATTCAAAAAGATGATTGCTACAATTTTTTTCTTCAAAAGTGTAGGTAATTTAAATTTTTGGCTATTATTTTAAATAACCATATTAACGATGAAATTGCTTTAATACCTTTAAGGTAATCTTTGCAAAAAAAAAAATAAAATTTTTTTTTTGAATTAAAAAACCGAAAACTTTTAAATTTTGTATCAAATTATATAAGGTATGTACATGATGAAAAAATTTAGCCAACTTAAACTTAACATCCGAGTTATAAAAAAGTATTCCAACATTAAATAATCAACCTTAATAGTTTTTTTTGAAAATTTTAACATCATCTAACAAGCAACAACACTTTTATTCTGTTATTTTTCTCTGGCAATAGTTTCTACCTTGACAATAGACCAGTCTATTGTAATCTATGAATGATAAACTTGTTCTCGTTTTGATGAATTGAAGAATGAGCAAATGAGACGCTTCAAAAACTTAACTTTTAGAAAAAAAAATTAAAAACACTTCTATTAATCTAAGTTTTTAAATGTGATAAAACATTGATTTCTAAAAAAAATTAAGTCAACTTTTGAATAGTTATTGAATAATGTCCTGTGAAGATTATTGGTTTCTTATTCATTTTTTCCATCAAACTAAACCTTTCTTTCTCTTAATCTATAAATTTTTTGAGATCAATTTCTAATACAAAAAAAATCTTTTGTTACAAATCATTTACAAACCCATCAAAACAATATGAGGTCATACAGGCTGTTGAAGCAGCGTTAAGCATCAATAATTCGTAGTCCAAAATAATGATTTTCTGATATCTTTTCTTATGATGTGAAAAAAATTTTAAAATCATTATCAATGAGCGACATCTTCATACATTCTCTGGAGTTTGTTTTATATTGGAGTAATTGTTTGACAGCTGTAAAAATCAGAAACAAAGAGTTTCAAGTTCTTTTTTATTGAGACACCTCATGATTTCGATGAAAAAAAAGTAAAGTATTTGAATTCGATTCTCTTGATTGAGTTTTTTAAATCATTTCTTTTCTAACTGCAGACCAAATGGAAATTTTCAAAAACAGAGATTCTCTGTCTTTGTCCAAATTTAAAATTTTAACTTGACTACTGATTTTTCAAAGTTTTTTTTTTTATCAATTAAACAACTTTAAAAATTTTAATTTTTTGATCCCACAGTTTTAAATCAAAGCTAGCATTTCAATAAACCAACGATTTAAAAATTCATTGACATACTCTACGGAAGCCTAAAGAAAGAAAAAAATTCAAAGCTGTACAATGAAAAATAAAGATTAATTATTGGCTGGCTATTAAAATTGGCTTTATTACATAAATACATCACTCGCAATATCGGCTTTGCAATGCCACAGCAATGAATCGTCGAAACCGTTGTTAATAGACACGTAATTGAAAAAAAAAACGTCTGAAAAGATGAAAAATTTGATAAAAATAGTCAGATTAGCCTAAAAAACTTTCTAAAAAGTACTGTTCAAATTCTGCAATTTTTAAAAATAAGATGAAAAAAACCGTGATAAGATTATTAGAAGTTTAGGTTGTCAAAAAATTGAGTTATTACTGTTTTTGGTAAAAAATGTCTGTCAAATCAAAGATTTTGATGAAAAAAAGAAATTAAAGCTTCATAATTTTGAAAAAAACTATTCTGTGTCAAAAAGATGTCAAAAGTCAAATGAAATTTTATTTATTAATAAAAATAGTTTCTTTTAAAAAACAAATCACTTAGGATTCGCATTTATAAAACCTATGAATGGGTAGTCTTATAGATTATTTATTTTAAACCAAGAAACTAGAAAACTTAAAAAAATCCGCAAAGAATTCAGCTTTAAAATAGTTAAAAACCGAAGTTTTTTTTGAAATAAAAAAAACTTTAATAAATTTCACTTCATTTCCCAGATTTGTTCATTGTCAATAAAACTATTTTATTAGAGTAAAACACATTAAAAGCAGAATATTGTTTTTTTATATTAAATACAGTTTTTGGTTTATTTCTAATTGAAATTCAAAGCTTTTGTCGAACATTTTTTTCAACTTTAAACCTGATTTGATTGACTTGAAAGATTAAATTGATAGTTTTTCATTAAAAAAAATGAATTTTACTTTTATTGATAGTTTTTTTGATTATCAAAAAATTTTAGAATTTCAAAATCTGGTTCTGTCTTTAGATTCACTATTTGACTTTTAGTTTCCTTAAATGACCTACATTTTTAAGATCTCTATTTTTTTTTAAATTTAATGCTTATTGATTGATCAGCATTTTGAACAAAATACCAAAGTGGGCCATTGATCTAGAAAATATAAGTCTTACAATTAGTATTTATCTAAACAAAAAATCAATTACAATGCTAATGATGAGTTTGAAAGCATTTTGAAGAAAAAACATTATTACAAACTTTAAAAATTTTGTTTTGAAATGAATCGACTAGCTGATAAGCTACTAATAAGCTAGATCAAGATGTTATACAACGACAATTTTTGCTTTCAGCTCCCTAGTACAAATTTTGTATAAGCCGATGAGATTATGACAGATTCTGTCTTGTGTACCTCAAAAACCATTAATAAAAAACTTAAAGCAGTGATAATTGAAAAAATAAAAACACCGCTGATAAAGAGACTATTGCTCAGAGCTAGAAGAATGCTATCAAACAGAAAATCAACAAAAAAATGAATTATTTAGAAAACCATTTTTTTGTTTATATGGTACAATCAATAAATGAAAAAGCTTGGCCCACAAAAGGCTTGGTGTGATGTGCAAGAGTGTGTTTATTAGTTTTAAATTAAAACTTTTTTAATGAACAACGTATTTATCTGATTCTGAAATGTGTTTAATAAAACTCTTTATCAATTCAGAATCTTAGCCTTTTCTTGATTTTTAGAATCATTGCAAAAATTTACTATTTAATAAATATTATAATAAATTTATTTCAATACAGCGAGTTTTGATTAAACTGATAGCTTTCGAGCATTCAAAAACCAACTAAACAAATAAAAAAACGGAAAACAAGAATAAACTGAATTCTTTTTCTTTTTTAAAGCCAAACTTATTGTATAAAAACTAGCGAATAACCTTTATCTCATTTTTATATCACCATAATTAGTAATTTAAGTTGTGATTGTTGAAAAATTTAATGAAAGTCAAGAACCCATAGTTTCAATAAGCTTGTACTTATAAATTTGATTTTGGAGAGATCAGGGAAAGCTTTACAAATAAATTGAAATTATTTTAGAGAGTTTTAATTTTATTTAATCTAATAATTTGTCAATGAAATTTTATTAAGCTTATTAAAAAAGTTATTATTATTTATGGTACATCCGTATATATTTTTTAAAGATTCGATTACAAAACAAACAAAACAAAGCAATAACCAGTGGCAGTTTTTTCTTATTGTATCGAACTTTAGTGGAACAAAATATAAACAAACAAAAAAAATAAAATGGATATAAAATATTAGAAAACAAAAACAAATAATTCTTGACTTAATCGAATCATTCTCTTTTTTCCTCTCTTTATTTATTTAATTTTTGTTTAAAATTTCTTTCATCTGATTTATTATGTTTATTCTTGACGTTTTTCTGGCTGAAATATTTTGGCTAGTAGGGTTTAGTTAGATAAAAAAAAATCCAGGTTTGTTGTTGCTATTTTTTTTACAGGCTTGCTGGATTTGAGAGCGAAGTAGTCGAAGGCCTTAAGTTTTGATAATCCCAGGTGGATCGTTTTGAAAAACCAATTTTTCGAACTACTGGATCAGCGTACATTGGCTTTTCGATAGTTCTTGTCAAATGTCCAGAAGCTGATGCATAAGAACCTGGTTTCTCTAAGCCTGGCAATTCTTTTGAAAAAGCGGCTGGGCCTGAAATTTGTTTTCCATCTTTGCCATAAATAACAGTGTGTCTTTCTTCAATGACTGGTCGAACTTCGTGTGTGACTCGTCTATATGGCACAATAACGATTCGTTCTTCAAAAATGATTGGTTTAACAACTCGAACTAAAATACGACGAGGATTTGGATGTTGAACAACTAATTCCTGTTGATCTGGTCCAAGATTAGACAATTGTTGAGCGTAAGCATTCGATGAACCAGCAGCGCTCAACGCTTGGCTGGCTGGTAAAGTCACTACTTGTTCGGATGGAGGATTGGCAGTGAGCAGAGCTTGTAGTGAAGGATATGCATTCGAAGCAGACGATGCTGGCGAAGCGATGGCAGCTGAAACGCTAGATGATGAAGTCACTGGTTGTAAAGACGCTTGTGGCGAGTTTGTTGCGCTTGCTAAAACAAACAAACTGCCTACTAATGCGATGACAAGGGATACTTTCTATAAATAAACAATTCAAAAAAAATGATTAATAATACGGAAGAAAATATTTTAATAATGAATAACTTCATCAAGCACATAATGAACAACATTAATTGAGAGAATTATAATAATGTGATGAAATCTTCCCTAATTAACTGCTCTATTGGCTTTTATTTAGCATAAATTATTCAATTTTTTAATTTTGAATAAATAATAAAAAAATATTGATTTTCATTTCAAATCAAATTTAATCGTTTAAAAAGCTAAGCTTGGTTTGGCTTTGATTCAAGAATTTTTTGTAATTAAGATTAGTGATTTTAAAACAAAAGTATATTTTGTAATCAAAAAAATTTGAGAAATTAGAAAAACTGAATGCAAATAAACGAACCAACTCTTTTCAAACACCATTTAAATAAAATTAATTTTTCTTGAGAAGATTTGGTCAGTTTTCTCAAAATATTTTTCACTACTATTTTTTTAAGATGATAAAAAAAATATTTTGTGAACATGATTCAAAAATTCAGGTTAATGAGCTTCTCGTGAAATAATTTTAAAATTTAAAAAAAATTCAAATTTTATCAATCATTATTTCAGATTATTTTATAATGAGTTTCGAAATTAAATACTTTGTTCGAAATTGAATATTAACAGTTAACTACTTTTATAATGAAGAAAAATAGTTTTACATTGTTATTGTTATTGGTGAGAAAAAATTGTTTGAATAATTGATAAATTATTTGGTGTGAAAACGTTTCAAAAAACCTGATAATCGTGACAGTTTTTAGTTTATTTTTATTTAAGAAAATGAAAAAATAGATAATACTTTTATATAAAAAAACTATCATTTACAGGAAATCAAAAAACGTGCTTTTTGTGATTAGAGGGTTAATCAAAATAATATAGATAAATGTTTGTTTTTGCGGTTTGTTTTTTTTCAAATAGCAAAAAATCTCAATACAAACTTTTTGATTTAAAACACAAAAAAAGCGTGTTTCAAATTCAAAATATCTGTTGCATGCTTGAGAAAGTTTCATTAAAACTCAACAAGAGAACATGGAAAAAAGTTTTTTTGGTCAAAATTAAAAATAACATGTACAAGTTGTTGCACAAACAAGCCGGTAGTAATAAAATTAAATTAATGGTTGTTAACAAAAATAAATAAACAAACAATTTCAACAACGAAAAAATAAATCACTTACAAACTTTGATGAAACAGATAATGATTAATTTAATAACTGAAAAAATACAAAATTTTATTTTCTTTTAACAATGAACCAACTATAGGTTCAAATATGAAGATAATTTAACTAGAACATTTAATAATAAAAACAAAAGAAAATACATTAGAAAAATGTACAAGATATAATTTCGATTAAGAGTCGATTAAACGAAAAATTTTCCTATTTTATGAATTTTTACTGAGCTTTAGTTTATTGTTCAAAATTCTTGTGCTTGAAAAATTTTTTTAAATCAATTATAAACAAAAGTAATTTGGAATAAAAAATAATAAAAAACCTTGTAAAAACTAAAATAATTGTTCCATTTTTTTGATTATCTAAAAAAGTTCAAATTTGAAAGCCAATCGAAAAAAATCCAATTGACAATATGACCCAGAAAAACAATATTAATCAGATCAATCTAAAAAAAATACTGTAAAAATTTGCGTCGTTTGACGACGAAAACTTCTTTCAATCATTTTTGTATAGATTTTGACTATGAACAAGAATAAAAGTAAGGCCAAGGTAAAATTTTTAATAATGCTTTGTTTATGGTAAGTTTAAGAGAAACCATGAAAATTTTTAATGATAAATCAAGAAAGAAATCGAACAAAGTTTATAATGAAAGACTCTATGAAGAGTTAATGCAAATTTTTTTTTGTTTTAAAACATTCTTTTCACTTTGAATTTTTTTTTCTCAAACTGTTCAATGAAAATAATAATAAAAAAACTCCAATTTTTGAAACAATTAAAATCAAACAACATTTTTATTTGTTTTTATTTGCTAACCTATTTCTTGCACATCATTTGGACTTTTTTTTATTTAAGATTTTCATTAAAATTTAGTCTTTTTTTATGATCACACACATAGAAACTAGACTACGAATATTTAACTGTACAATAATAACTGTTTTGTTGCCCTATTCTTTAAGACAAACAAAAAGTGGATTAATATTTTTTTTTTATAAAGAAAAAGCAAAATGAATCTTTGAGTTTTTCTTTTAAGTTTTTTTTTCTCAGTAGAAAAAAAAATGATGATGAGTTAAAAGATGATATCTCTCTGTATACTTGTGCGCACTACTCATCTGATACAGATATTTTCTTCTTTTTTCCATCCTCATCATCATCAAGCAAATCAACGTTTTTTATATAAAAAAAAGTTTTAAATGAATTTTCTTTTTTTTTTTTTTTTATAAATATTTTCTCTGGCCTTATCATGACTCGATTTATGTAAAAACTAACGATAAACTAGAAAAAAGCAGAAAAAATCTTTGTTTTATTTTCTATTTTTTTTTCATTGCTCTATTGCTCTATAAACTACATCTAACCGCAATTCACAAACATTGAAAATTTTTTTTAGCTATTTATGAATTCAAAGAAACAGAAACTACACTATTATTATATCAGCTACATTAGCATCAACACAGTTTATAGCAACAACCATCAAAATGTGTAAAACTGAAAGTTAGTTTTAGTCTATTTTCAATGTGTGAATATAATTTATACACCAACTAAATAAATATAAAAACAAAAATGCATTATCGGAATAAAAAACCTATTTTGGTTTATGAGTTTTGAATTTTTCGTTTTTATTTTTTTCCGCTGGGGTTTCACTAACCGCCTTAGCAAAGCTTTCGGGCTTTCATTCAGAAAAAAAATGTATCAAAATGCAGAGAACAAAACTCGTTCAATAACTTCACAAAAACAGTTTTGAAAGTTTTTATCTCATGGAAATTTGTATTCTCTACTCTTCTTCTCTAAGTGAAGATAAATGAAGATTATGATTGATTTCTGTTCTGTTCACATTTGCCTTGTTCTCATCATTTTATTATAACCTATAGAGTCGCGATTGAGATTAAACACACTTAACGTTGTTCAAACATTTACGACCTTTAAATAGAGCGCATCAAAACAAACAGAAATTAAAAAAATAAAAATTTAACATGATGGTTTGATGCGGATGATTATTGAAGAACGAAAAAAGAAAATTGATTGCAGGTCGTTGAAAAAAATATTTCGAATGTTCTCAAATCCCAATTTTCATAGAACAAAAATTTTAATTTATTAAAGAAAATTTTTTTCTATTTAAAGTTAAATAAGGCAACGCTTAAAAATTTTTCAAACTTTTGATTCAGACATTAAAAAAACTTGAAACTTAATTGTTGCTTTATTATGCTTTCAACACTAAAATAACTATTTTGTATGCCATCAAGATGACACTGTCTTGTTTGGAAAAAAAAATCTAAAAATTTTTTTTTTTCTTTGAAAAACTGAGTGAAGTGTTTTTTATACAAGGCTTTAACCGCAATCAATAAAATTCAATCGTAACTATCACTATTTCAAGCCTGTTTTTTCAGATTTTTTCAAAAGGGTTTTTTTTCTCTCATTCGAACACAAGATTTGTTTGTTTGTGATTTTTTTCAAAATTGAACTAATTCAGAAATAATGTTTTTAACAGCATGAAAAAAGTTTTGAAATCGATTTGAGAAAAACCAGGATTTGTAATATTTTTCTTTGCTTCATATTCATTGATTTGAAGTTAAAAGTAGTAAGTATTTATGGAAAAAAACAGTTTATCCCGGAAAAAATTCAGTAGTCTAGTAAATACAGGTACAAAAAAATAATTAAAAAATAAGAAGAATAAATAAAAACAAAAATTTGTTCACTTGGGATGTGTAGTGCACACACTAACAGCCCATGCAATCAACAAGATATTTATAAAACGATGAATTATTAATAAATTTTCAAAAATATTAACTTCAACTGATTAAACGACTTATATTTAGTTTCCTAAAATATTTATAATAAGCTATCTCCGCTTTAAAATTTTCTCTTCTCTGACTTTGCTGTGGTTTTTTCTTTTCAATACTAAGTTTTTAGAACATTTATTATAAATAAACAAGTTTTATTTTGAATCGACAGCCAATGTGAACCATCAGAAAAAATATTTTGTAATTAGAATTTATACTACTTTCTAATTTAATTGCGCCCAAAAATAGAGTAAAAGAGAAACCGCATAAGAAAAAAAAACTTGAGATAATGAAAAACATCTCAGATGATTTGATTGTTTCTTTGCTTCAAGATGTTTCCGTAGTAAAACTTTTTTTTTGAAACCCTTTATAGCTGAATGCAAGCGAAAAACGACCAAACATTAGGGAAGTAAACAACGACTGCAAATAAACACATTTTTAGTTGGTTAATTTCACTTTCAATCAATGAACAAACAATTTAATGAAATTTCTTTTTTTCCATAGCCCAAGTCGGGATTTTTTGACCAAGCTGTTTTTTTAGATCGATTGCAATCATTGCAACATAATTTTTATTTGATACAAAGTAAAGGCAATTGATAATAGATACAGCTGAATGGGTTATTTAGGTCTGTAGTGATTTCAACAAAGTTATTTCATTTTTGCCGAATTTGTTGAAATTTTTCTAACAATATGCCTAGAGGCGACAAAATTCTTGAAATTTTTGCTTTTTGGGTTTTCACTAATGAACAAAATATGCGTTTTCATTTTTTTACATAAAACTCAGAAATCAAAATTCAGTTTAGTGTCGAAATACAAATAAAAAAACGTCTTTCTGATTGTGAAAAAATATAGGTCAAAGACTAAGCTTTATAAATAAAAATCCAACATTTAAAAAAAAAAAAGAATGTTTTTGAATCCTTTGTTTCAAAATTTTTTTTCAATATTAACTATAAGGTTTAATCACAAATAAAATTAAATTCAAAGATTTTTAGAAAAACAGAACGTTTTGATTTTCCAAACTAAAAGTCGGCTTAAATTGTTTGGATAAAATAAACAAACAAAAATTATAAGCAATTTAAACTTTACAGTTCATCAACTTCCATAATTGAAAACAAACTAAATAAAATAATACTTGCTTCGATTTCAATGTTTCAAATTATTTTATTTTGCCTACTGAAAAAATTTAAATAACTCTGTATTATCGAACATTGAAACAGTAACAGGTTTCTACTTCCATGTGATTACGGTAAAATCAATTAAGTAACTTGGTTGAGCTAATAATACTAGTTCTTTTTCACGGTATCTTATTATTTATCATTTTAAAAAAATACAAAATTTTTTTTCAATTACTTATTGTTTTTGAAATATAGATGAAATTAAAAAGAATACGTTTCAATTACAAAGCGTCTTTCAAATATTTTAAAATATTTAAACAATCAACATTTTTTTCCAAAACTTATTTCTGATGTAGATAATGTTTTTCTAATAAAAAAAATTAAATTTTAGGTAAAATTTTTCAATATCCAAGAAAATTAAAAACATTTTAATAAATTTTTTTTGAAACATTTAAACAAAATTCAAAACATTAAATTTTATAATTAAATTATCATTTTTAAACTATCGTTTCAACATAATCGAATTTTTATTATTACTATTGTTTTTTTTTTACTTTTTTCTAGTTGAAAGTGTAGTGTTAGTTCAAAAAATGAAATAAAATAATTTTAAAGATTAATAAAACAACTCAAAAATAATTTTTCTCTGAAGTGTCAAACTGAAAAAGAAATAAAACAATAGTTACAATTGAAATAATAGTAAATTCGAAGGTGATTGTTAGTTAAATCATATGACCTGATTTCTAGGTCAATCGTGAATCTAGTGAAATAATGATAATTCGGTTCTAAAATAAAACTTTTTGAAGTTCAATAATTTTTTTAAGATATAAATATTAAAAAATAATAAATTAAATACTTACTTGTGTCATATTTTATATTGCTGGTAAAAAAATGCAAAAATGGAATTTTCAAATGGTTAGCTTGTATAAGAATCTTTAGTTTCGATTGTCCATAAATAATCGAAAAAAATTCTGTCAAAACAAAACAATGCAATTAAAAAAAAATTAAAAACTTTTTTAAATAAATAAAAAATTGAAAACATGTAAAAATAAAATAATTTGAAGCTAATAAAATCAAAATAAAAGAATAATTTTTATTTATCAATTTTCTGTTTTTGAAAGATTTTTATTTTATTTCTGAAAGTTTTGTTTTTTTCTTGATGAATGAGATGTTTGTGGAAAATAGTATAAGACATTATTTTTAATTCGATTTTTTCTCGATCGTTATTATTTTATTTGTTTTTTTTTTTTTGAAGCAGAAAAATTAAAAGTTGCTTTTTGACTTCAGGCAAGCAACCTGTTTTAATTCTGTTCGAGTTTCATTTTTTTTATTACTATTTAATACTACAAAATTGGTTGATAAAATATCTCAAATGAATAAAACTTTTCTCGAATTTAGTTTTTTTAGTTTCCATTTTTTGTTTTAAGCAAAAATCAAAAACTAATTTTAAAAAACAAACTGTTTCCAGAATTAGTTTCCAATACATTTCTGAGCAAAACTATATTATTGTTATGAAAAAAATATTTTAGTTCACTTTAATTTAATTTGAATTTTAATAAAATTTTTTGAAAACTTTATATTAATGAGAAAAAAAGCTTAATTAATTCAACTTCATTGGCTCTATAATTAAACTTTTGAACTCGTTAAGCTTTGTTGTTGCGGCTTGATTGTGTACGTAACCTTTAGTGCCAAAATTTTAACCTTTTTTTATTATACAGATCAAAATATAACTAGGCGTCATTGGAGCAAAACAAAGTATAACATGCATGACAGAAAACTCATGCCATTTGAAATAAAATATACAAATGTTTTTTTTTGTAAAATCAATGATTTCAATGAGTATCTTAGTGAATGTATAAATAGCAATTCGCTAATACAAGAAATCCAACATTCAATGTTAATTAGTTTCATTAAAGTTTTCAAGTCCATTAAAAAAAAAGTCTAGAAATCATGTGCAAACAAATACTAATCGATACAGATTTTTTTCAACTACTTTTATTGACAAAAAGTCTGAAATTAGACCAATAGTGGCGGGATATCAAAGCAATTTGAAATTTTATATAAATTATTTTAATATCATATATTTGGATTTTATTTACAGCATAAACACATTTAACAGATTAATGACAACCATATTTCCGCTGTTTGTTTTAAGAAACAAATTTTTTCTGTTTTGTTCTCGGATTGTATGAAAGCATACGACATTTTTTTCAATGAAAAATTTTAATAAAATTGAAATTTTATTAATCAATTATCAATAGAAAACTGAATAAAAAAAAATTACAGAATAAAAGTAACATTGATCGTAAAAAACTCAAACTATCGCATGGTATCATAGAAAATTGTCGTCAGCATGTTAATTAATTTCTTGGTTTTTAAGCCTAAAATCAAAATTTTAAAAATCAGTTTGATCTATTAATAAGTGAATATATAATAACGGAAATATCTGAAATATTATTTTGACAATCTTAATGCCGTTCAAAACATAAAATTCGTTTAAAATAATCAAATTTTCTGGAATTATAAGTATTGTTTATAAAAAAAAAATGAAATAATTGAATATATAAAGTTTCTAGTTGAAAAATATTTGATTTTAGTATTAAGTATTGACTCTAAAAACTTTTTAAAATTCTTTCAACTTATACATTAAATAACAGTATTTAAAATAAATTACTAGGAAATAACTCATGTCTTTAATTTAGAAAAACTCATCATCACAAAAAAATTGATAAAAGGTTAAATTTGAGCAAACTTGAAAACATAATTACAAAAAATCGAATATGTTTCAAAACAAGAGTTTGGATTTACAAATAGTGACTTATCAACGTTATAATAGTAACTATTATAATAATATGATAGTTTAAACTCTTTTCTTTTTACTGAAGTAAAAATAACAATATTTAAAAAAAACACTATCAATTCAGAAAAATAACAAAATTTGAATAGTTTAAAATATTTGAATTATATTACACTAATTTTTTCTCATATCTGCTCTATGAATTGAAAACTTATATTGAATACAATTGAAGAGAAAAAAGTTAGTAGTCAGCTAAAAAAAGTTGTGCTCAATTAAAAATTATTATGATATAAAACTTGAACATATTTCGATAATTGTTATCGATTGTTCGTGAATAACGATTTTTGTTTCTTCTTTTTTAAATCAAATCAACTCATGCAAAAATTTCCTATTTATAATTCAAATTGTTCTAAATAAACTTTGTAATAAATAGAAACAAAAATCAATATTTACAATATCTGAACTAGAACAAAAGTTAATTCAATCAGGTTGAAAAATTATTAAAAGGAGCCAAGCTTGGATGCTTGTTTGGTTTTTCTTTTCTAAAGTCGTATCAAATAAGTTTATGAGTTTTATCGAAAAGATAAATTTAATTCAATATTATATAATGAAAAATCGAAATGATTTTTCAATTAAGAATAATTAAATTTGAAATACGAGATTCAAAAGAAATGAAAAACAGTTTATACAAGCTTTCACAAAAGACACAAAAAACACCGCAATAAAGTATTCAAAAAAATATGATAATTTAAAATTAACTCAAAAAACTTTATATTGAATTTCAATTATTCAATATTTTTAAAGTTTTGATTCTTGCCACAACCAACAAAGCTCAAATGATATATCCAGGTAAGTGATTAAATAAATTGACAAAATGATTGGCTTATTTCAAAGAAAAGACAAAAAACATTTAGCACATTATCACTAATTGATCAAACAAAAACACATTCATCAATAGAAACATTTTCGCTAAGATTAAATTTAAAAACTTTAAGATCAGCAATTGAAAAAAGAACAAACACAACAAAAACCAATAAATGTAGAATCATTTTATGAAGAATTTTCTTTAAGGTTCTATTAAAAATTTATTTTTACAGATAAAAATCTTTTGGTTCTTCCTTGGAAACCAAAAAAAAAACCAACCTGATGCATAAACGAGATGGATAACCGAGATGAGGTGAGGCACTCTATGAAGAAGAACAACAACAAGAAAAACACAAAATCACACAATAGCAATGACGCAAAGAAATATAATAAAATAAAATGAAACACTGGAAGAAGAAGATGAAAGGGGAAAACGACAAAGTGTGTCGTTTAAAAACAAAATTTTTTTTTTAAATAAAGCTGACAGTTTGACTGTTTTATTTTTTTTAGACACGCTTATATTTATAAGATTCATCACACACAACAGCACATAGGCTTACACACACGATTTGTTTTCACAACAGGTGAGGCAAAGGCGATATACTTTTTTTTTGGAAAGTTTCTTCAGCAACAACAACGAAAAAAAAATAGAAAGAAAGAGAAATCATCAAGCGGCGGACTCGTTCTACAAGGGATAGAAATGTGGAAAAAAAAACGTTCTCAGTAGAAGAAAGGAAACAGAAGAAATAAATTAGAAACAAGAGAAAGTAAGTCATTCAAAATACTCGACAGTTTTCTTTTTCTCGTTGATGATGTCAAATGATTTAAAGAAAATGTTTTCAAATAAAAAAAAAAATAATAATGAAAGAAGAGAGTGAATAAGAGAAATAAAATCGTCGCGGCAATGTCTAGGCAATGTGAAGGATTTTTGTTGTTAATGTTGAAGAAATCAAACAGATAGAATATAAAGAAAGGACCAAATGCTTCTTTGATATGAAAGCCATTTTGATAAATATAAAGAAAGAAAGATATTGTTTTGAGCATACAAAGTACCTGAGCATTATTACTATCATCATTATTATACAAAGATCAAAACAGATAATAAATATTTTCTTTTCGTCTTCGTCGTCGTCTTCATCTTCATCATCTTCTGTTGAACAAAACAAGCACAGTTGTTTTTTTTTTTTTTTGAGAAAAAAAACACATTCACATCATCTCATCAATTCAAGCTGATCAAAGGGAAATACACGAAAATCTAAAAAGCTATAGAGTGTGTGTTTCTTCTAGTTTAAGAAATAAATGCTAATCACACACACACACACACATAGTTAATGAAGATTTTTTTTCTTTTAATATATTGAGACTTCTTCAATCCCAAGTGAAATGATTTCGCTAAAAAAAAAAAAAAACAACACGTTGACAGTTTGTGATGTGTGCGATGTGGCACGATGGTAGCAGAAAATAATATTTTTAAAAAGATTTATCATTTTTCGAAAGGCTTTAACTTTCTAGTTGTTGTTTTTTTTAGAAATTCAACAAAACATCATTCAATTCAGTTGAGAGGCTTGTTTCTGGGCAGTTTTCTAATTCAAATGAAATAAACTG